>JBAMAV010000950.1:0-131175 GCA_037043315.1 Amiota communis
AAAGAGAAATAACTTCAACTGTTGGTTATCTTATTATTGCATAACAAAAGACTCAAGACAGAAACTCGTGCCACGTCAAATGTTTTTGTTGCTTCAACATGAACGCGCATCACATGTCTGTGCCCTAAATTCACTGAAAATAAAAAAGAAAACACAGCTGCAAATTATTGTATTTATGTCTTACTGTCTGTTTCTGTTTCTGCTATTATTGTATCTGTTTGTTTGTGGTGTGTGGTTTTAGTTTTTGTTCAAAATAAATACCTTATTTATATATTTGAAGGTGTAAAGAAAATGTTTGAACTTTTAAGCTTAAACTATGAGCAATAAATAAATATTATTTGTAGTATGGATACTGGATATTCAAGTGGAGTCTAATTGCGGAAGTAATGATTTTACTTAAAAGAAAAAAAAAATCAAATAACAAAATACAAAGTAAGAATTTAATAGATAAATCAATCGATGATGAACTCTAATGACTCAATGCTTTTTAACCCATAAAAATAATGTTCATTAAGCATAAAATGAGACTAATAAAATGATGATGATGATACTACAACATGAGGGTAAAAATAAATACTATGTGGGTGCCCCATGACTTGTTTGGTCTTTTCTGTGTTCATTTATTTTTTTTTGCTAAAATTACAGTCAAAGATAAACAGAAATACACAGATACAGATGTATATAGTATGTTGCAATAGTGTTGGTGTTGCAGAGTCGTTTGCAATTACTCAAAATCACCATCACCATCAGCATTGGCATCGTCATGTGACTACTACTTCGCTATGCAACTAAGGAGGAAGAAGTAAAATAAATAACACAAAAAACAAAAAAAAAAATAATAAAAAATTAAAAGAAAAATGCAGAAAAAGTCAATATCGTGGTGGTTGAAACTTAAAACACAACAAAAATAAAATAAAATGAGAAAATTGAAAATACAAAAAAAAAAAATAAAGATAAAAGGAAAAAATAATAAGAAGCGAGTCACATGATTTTGATGTTGCTTTAGTCATGTGGTGTGGCTCATTGGTTTTTTTCTTTTTTTTTGTATACAATATATTTTTTTTATTATTTTTCTGCACATAAAACTATGTGCAGGTGTTTTGTTTTTGTTGTATCTGCTGCTGTTGCTGCTGCTGTTGATGTTGCTGTTGTCTGTTTGCTTTTGCAAAAAATTACACAATAACTGAAAAAGTGAGTGAAGCAGACGCTGAAGTTGTCGTCAGTAACATCACTACTACTTATATAGTATATACTTACATACATAGTAGGTAGTAACTAGTAACTATGACAGACTTTGGAATTTTGTATATTGACTTGACTTGTTTTAAGCAAAAGCTAAGCTTAAGTTAAGTTAAGCCAAACTAAGCTTCTACATTTGTATAATTTACACTCGTGACCCATTTGTCAATTGATGCCAGGCAGAGTCAATGAAAAAATAATTGCGGGTTGTAATCGCAACATTAACATTATTAACTCAGAAGATGCATAACTTTTCCTTTTTTAATAAAGCTAAAATTAATTAAATTATTTTTTATTTATTTATTTTTAATGATTTCAACACTTTATTCAATTAATAAATAAATTAATTAATATAATATTTTTTTTCATTCTCTTTACAGGTAAGCAACATAACATAAATCAAGGGAATCTCACATACTATTCATTAGTTTATATGTATAAAGAAGATACTGAGTAAAGTAGAAACAATAAAAGTGGGTAGCAATTTTAATTAATTTAAATAACACAACATCAATATCAATAACAATAACAAGAGTAATAATCATACTTTAAAAAAAGCACATAAACAAAATCTATTTTATACCCTACACACAGGGTTTGAGTTCTTTATTGAAACTTATAAAAAGCATTCCAGAAGAGATTAATGATCCAATAATATTTGAAATAAGAAATGTACATTTGTATGTCAGTTGGAAAGTTAATGTGGATATAAAATAAGAAGTTAAGTTTTGGAGATATTAAAGAAAGAATTCAAGGTTCCCATAATATACCTAAAAGACAAGACAAGGCTTTCGAATCAAAAGTAATTCTACAATTTATTGTACTATATCAGTTTTGAAGATATTTAAACGAAATCTTGTTCAGGTGGCTCCATTTCGTTGCTATTGACAGTCCAGTCAAAAATGCCTACGCATCGTCAAGAGTGCCGTCGCACACCCGTTATGTGGTATGCCACTACAAAACATCCCTCTTATAGGATAAGTGTTCGCCCAGGAACTGCTTTCGCATTACTTCAAGGTGGTATCCTCTTCTGTATTCATATGTCGACTGTTGTACCAACGTCTATGTCCCGCTTCTTGCATCTTAGTTTCTTTTCACTGGAGTGAGCTATTTGTGCCCTGTTGTGCTTACTTACCCAGCATCTTGTCTACTATATTTGCTGTGTTGATGGGTCCCACACTGTTTCCCAGCGCCTCACGCTCTTGTTGTCATCTATCACATTCAAAGAAACTGTGATTTTTATTGTCTACTTTTGCGTCCCCTTAAATTAAATTGGAGTTTCCGCTTTCCTTATTCTGTGGAGATATTTTCAAAAGGAACCATGTCCCGATAGCTGTTGTGTGATGTAAAAATAACCCCACTATCTTCTTAGCCATGGATTCACAGGTATAAGTTTTGCTATCCATCTGCAGCCTACCGCTACTGCCACAGCTGTATGGATTGCGCTCTGACATTGCATTTGCCAAATTATCTCTCTTCAGAATCCATAGTTTCTGCATCTCATTTGTAAGCAGGTCTATCGGTATAGTTACCAATACTGCTGCTTCTGACACCAAGCGATAGGATGAGGTCACCAGGAGAGCCATATAACAATTATAGTTATTGAGTTAAAGAGACTTGATTTGATTCACTGAACTAAAGATGAAGACTTAAATTTTTTGTATGATTAATAATGAATAATGAAATATTCTTGTTTACACTTATAAACACTTAGGACTATATTATTATAGATTTCATTTCTTGTATTTTAGTTGACAAATCCCCAATCTACCTGAACTTTTCTGCACTTTCATTGTGAGTAGGGTATATAAAGCTCCATGAAACCAAACATAATCAGTTGATATATTTTCATGTATTGAAATTTGTTTATGATGGAAAAAATTTTAAATATTTTCACGTTTCTTCATCTAGTCAAATCATTTGGCACGAGCCGTAAAGAATTTCAAGTCACTATTTCAATATTTTTTATCCATCCTCAATCTGTAAATCAATGTCTATGCACAATACGAGTATTATGAAACACTACATAAACTCATATGAAATTGCATATTTGCATTAAAGATCTATCATAAGATAATACGAGTATTAGATAGACATTGTGTGTGTTGTGTTTGTTGGAAAAATGAAGATTCAATGAATTCCACTGATTTAATAAGCTGTCAATGGGATTTTGACTCATCTCAATGGCTAACTGACTTAGACTGACTAGAGAACTCGAGACTTGTTTAACTTGTTACAATAAAGCAAAGTTAAATAAAGATAAACTTAGTTTATCTCACGTGTTTTTTAATTATAGCATTAGAATATTATTTTAGTAGTAGGTAAGAATCGATGAGTGACTTACAATAGTATTCTAGTCGTCTACTCTTAGTTTTATTTAGCTGATGAATGTATGTTGTGATTAAGTGAAAAAATACAATAAAAATATCAATTAAAATTTATATGCAAGTGAACTTGTGTTACCACGTTTATTTTTATAATACTATTGTACAATAATAAACAATTTATTTTCATAACTGCTTAAGTTTTGTTTATTTATTTACTTAAATTCAAACAAATTTTATTGGATAAATTCTTAAGACAAGTTCGTTGCTTATGTCTATGATCATGTCTTGTATTGTGTTGTAGTGTCTTTCAGACTAATGTGATTAATTTTGTCATGATGTTTATGATGCATGGAATCCATCAGATATATGTAGTATATGGATATAGAAAAAGCACAGAGAAGAGATCTTTGTTAATAAATTTGTCCTCCTCTTTTAGTTGCTGAATTATCGGTCTTACATTTGGAGATCGATCACAAGTAATGCATTCAAATTAAAGATCTTTGATTACTGAAATAGGTAGACCTCATACATATGTATGCATATCCAACTATAAGACAAATTTGATCATAAATTTACATAAACTGTTTCAGTTCTTTGATAGAAAATTTTTTGTTGCATGGAAAACGTTTACATCAATTTTTTTCTTAATTAAACAGATTAGATTACATAATATACTTAGCCTGATATAAGACCTTAAAAAATTCCCCAATTATCAAAATATATTTGCCAGTTTTGGACAAGATTTTCATTGTTTCGCCTAGGATGTTAAAGGCATCTAAACTTCATGGAAACTGAACTTAACTTCTCTCTTTTTGTCTTTTGTTATAATATTTTATTATATCTTGTTTATTTTTTTTTTTGCAAGAATGCTTAATGAGTTATTGTAATAAAAAGCAAGATATCTTTTATTTTGTACATAATAATGTTGATAATTTTTATGCCACATAACTGACTGCCAAAGAAGTCATATGATTTTGAAACGTGTTGACGTGATACGAGTGTTTTTGTTAGTTAAACAAGACAAGTTCATTACTGAAGTCTTTTGTTTTGTTATGTGTTTTTTTAAGGAACTTTAGAAATATTATTTCAATTAAAATTTGTTAATGTTGAAACTTGTTTTGATTGGATTATCTATCTGGCTTGGATCACATTGTATGTAAAACAATATTAAAATAAAAACCAGAAAGAAGGCTATCATTGGCTATGCCAAAGATGTTATACTCTTCACGCTCCCCCGGGTTCCATCCAACCTTCCTTTCTTAACATCACTAAACTCTCTCTGTTACAGTTTGAGTATCAACAAAGAACACAGTTTGGTTATCAATTATGAGCACAGTTTGAGTGGCACTTTATTGTACAATTTTACTCTTTATAAGTTTGTCATTTAATTTGGGGTTGTATGGGAGGTACCCCTCCTGGTAGCCCTAGGACCATGAAATTTCAAAAAACAAAAAACTTTTTTTAATAAGTACTTTAATTTAAAAGGGGGTTTGTATGGAAGTATGATAAATAGAATTTATGAAATGTACCTATATTTATCATAAATCGGCAAAATTGTTGCTTAATCTATTTGCATATGCCTAGTCACATATGAGTATGCACGAATATAGTTTTCATGATATGGTACTATAATATTTTTTCCATATTTTGTTAGCGAAAATAAGTGTCAATTTTATTTATATTTACTAGCTTTTATAGAATGGAATGTGCATGTTATGTTTAAGATAAGATATGTGACATATTGAAGGAGACAAGATATTGCAATGCTGATTATTTTTGATTCATGTTCATCTATATGAATAAGTTACTCTTATTTTGAGATATCAAATTGATATCTGATATAATTTTTTAGATTTTTCTTTAGAATATATAACATTAAAGTAGACGCATTGGGATTACTTTATTGTATCTATAGAAACAGAATACTAAATTAACTATCATCTTGCCTATGAAACCTTCAAAATTTATTAAAGGAAGAAAACTTTTTGATTGATTGATTTGTTTTTATGTAACAAAAACTTCTTCAGAATTGAATAGAATATTTTTACTGATTATTTTTTATGTATGAAAAATAGTTTTCTCATATCTTATTTGACCCTAAAAGTTCAAATACCTAACAAGTTTTTCTGTCTGTCATTTTGTCAGTTTGCTGCTGCATATACAAGTAACATATTTTGCGGCGCATTTATCAACATTTTAAAAAATTTGCAGTTAACACTTTGTTACTTTGTTTTTGCACAATACCAAAAAAGCAATAACAAAAACTAATATGTTCAAACGTCACCAATGTTTAAATGGTTGTTAATGTTGTGCGCGCATTGCTCGCTGTTAACGACCTTGCCGAGATATCAGCAGAAGCAGCAGAGAGAGAGACAACAGCAAAAGCAACACATAAAACCACATTAGCAGCAGATACAACCTCAGACGCAGTTGAAGTCACAAGAAGAAACATGAACCGGATTTCAACACATTTGACATTTTTTGTACAAATTAATTTCTTTATTTATTTTTATGTATTCTGTGTTGTGCTTTTTTGCAATATTATTTAACATATTTTTGTTATTTTTGTGATTTATGCAGAAGATAAAAAAAGTTCAAAAATTCAAAATAAAATACTTCCGATAACAATTTTGGTCGACAAAAGTCAGGTGTTTTGGAAAGTCCACATAATGAAATTAAATTAAATAAACTGAAATGAAATTCAATCGATAAACACATATATTGTATAAATAATAAATAAATGATTGTATAAATTTCAATTAGCGTGCAATGACCTCATTACGTTTGCTTTTTTAGTTAGTTTTCAAGAGAAAGAAAGAACACTGATTCATAAGACTAATGCACTTATACTCGTACGACTTGACGCTCTGAAACACACAATCCAATTCAATAGAAATGCTACTGCAACTTCAAGTCTTTCAATAATAATAATAATCATATTTAACAATTTAGCAAATATGTTATAAACACATACTACAATAGATACTCGTACTCAAACAAACACCTCTTGCCTATTAGATACATGCCATAATAATACTCGTAGTACACAATACAATACAGTATTTTCCTTCTTTCTGTTCATATAACAAATCAAATAATCAAACAGTGTCTACTAGAAGCGTGAATTGGTTGTTTTAATAGGTTGAATTGCTATTGATTGGTAGCCTGCTTGGTATAACATAACATTTTTTTTTAATGCAATCTTATGAATTTAGGTAGTTATGGTATTGTATAGAGTAGCACTAACAGTGGAATGTGTTTAACATTAACTGAGCAAAATCGTGCAATTTTTTGTTTCAATTGTTTTTTGAAATTGCGTTGGCATATACAATAGCACTATATTTTCGTTTTTTATACAATCAAAGTTTATTGGAGTGAATGAGGAAAGGCAAAATCAAATTGAGAGAGAATTGAATAACTGACAATCAGTATAGATACTTCTTACTAACAACCGCTGAGTTTTTATATGGACAATTTTACATTTCTTAATTTATTTAAAAGACAATTTTTGAATGACATACTGCAATAAGTTCTGTCAAAATAATATAATGAACAATTGAAGAGATAAGCCAAGTCTTTGATATAGCTGAGTTGACTGCTATCACTTCAACTCCTTCTGATTAGCCATTTTGCTTACGACAATATCTTAAAATAAGAAAGATCATATAAATAAGATGGCATGAATCATATATTTTATCATCAAGTTTACATGCTCTATTAAAAATCTAAGATCTTCTCAAATTTGTTGTATTATTTGACAAAATGAAAATATGAAAAGGCGAATAACATATCTAGAAAATGCTAGAGACTGCAATATTATGGGAAGAGAGCATCACACTAAAATGGAATCATAAAAGAATAAGTGAAGAAAAGATGAACAAAGTTTGTCAAAAGAAAAATTAATGATTCTAAGTAGCAATGGGATAGTAAAGGATATGATATGATAAACATACTGCTCGCCACATGTAATGAAGCCTTACTGCCCATTGTTGTATTTGATTTGGACCGCTCTTAACTTCAACCTTACCGATAGGAAAGACCCTACCGCTAGACTAGCTTCTTTATTATATCATGTGGGCATCTAGCAATGGGGGAAGTAGTGATAATTCTATGAAGAATAACAAAGATACACGTCCATTTCTAATGAGGAAATACTTACATACTAGTTGTAAACAAAAGCATCGAGTCAATCTCATTAGTGATACACAAGGCAATTTAAGAAGACAATGGCTATGGGAAATGAATCAGTTGACACATTTCACAGATATTAAGATATATATAATATTTCCTGAACATCATTCCTTCTTTTTTTTGTAAGCATCATAAAATTGAGAATTGTAATGAAGTAACCAAAATTTTATGATTTTTTGGAACTACAAAGACACGAATACTCTTCTACTTTTCTTTTCTTTCAAATCTACAGTACGTAGTATTTATTTGTATTTCAATGTAAACAAGTTATTCGACTCATCTGCCGACCGACAAACTAATTTGTATTTCAGACAGCAACAAATGTTGAATGTTTTCTCTTTAATATGATAAACACAAACTATGTCACGAGCATTTGGCGATAATTTACACTGCGTATGCATAATATGCGTTATGTTATTTAGTTCACGTTTAATAAGTCAATTTCTAAAAAAAAAAAAACACAACAACAACAAAACTTTAAATTACTTAACAATTTGCAATTATGGATATCTTTGTTGTTGTTGTTGCTGTTGTCGTTGTATTGTATCTTTTACACATATCTTCGTTTGTTCGTTTGTTCATTCACTTTCATGAATCTTGATAAATCATCATCGTCATACAAAGTCACTTAACAGTCATCATTATAAAGCTAAAACTTCGTTATCGATCGTACAATAGTTTCTTTTTGTTTAACGCTAACACAAAAAAGAAAAATGCCTCTGGCATTATTATTATTTTTATTTATTTATTATTATATAAGAGGCTTACGCTAAGAAATACAAAAACATAAAAACCATTTACAAAAAAAAGAAGAAGAAGGAAATTTTAAGTTTAAAGCGGAAGCGGTCAACACTATTAACTTCGTCATCATCGTCATCAACATCATCACAGTCATTGACACATTTGTTGCGCTAATTTAGCAGATTTTTTTGATTTGACATTTATTTTTTCCTTTTGCTCAAAATTGTTTCTTATTAAATTTTTATTATTGTCAATCCTTTGATTTTATGATTTTTTTTTTTTGTTTAATCTTCTTTGTGATATTTTAATTATATTTTAAGCTTCTTTTTCCATGATAAAAAAGTGACGTGGTATTGAATTTAATTTAATTAAAATTAAAATTCAAATCAATAACAAACAAAGTTCACTTGGCATGCATTTTTATTGATTGTCAACATCTTAATTACATTAAATGAAATTAAATCACAAAGTGATTCATACATTCAAATATTTATGAAGTTTCAATCTTAAATCTTCTTTAATAAGAAATTCTTTTGAAAATCATGTGAGTGTGAGCCTGTTTACATTTGTTTAATGTGATGATTATCTTCTCATGTCATAATTAAAATAAAAAAATAAGGAATTCATGATAATAAAATGAATAACAAATTATTTCCACAAATTTAAGAGTTTTTTTTTTTTATTTTGATTCAATCATTGTAAGCTATTGACCTTCAATACACGCGAGTACTTAATACAATTTCAATTTTGGTTTTTAAGTAATAACACTTGAAGAAGTCTGTAAATATCATAAAAACCCCCACAAATAATAAAAAAAAAAGAAATATTAATAGCCGGAACTGACCAAAAAAATTAAAATAAAAATATAAATGAGAATAATTAAGAATTCATTTCAATTGCGATACTCAAAGTTTAAGCTCCAAATTAAGTAAGAACTGCAACCTTGAAATTATTGAAAAAATAAGTAAAGATAAATTCCTAATCAACTTAAATGTTTGGCATAATGAACCATCATCATCGCAGTACTTAGCAGTCATAAACCAATATTTTGATATTTTGATTTTACTATAATAAATAAGTGTATACAATTAAAGTGAGGTAGATTCCAATTTCCATGAAAATCGAATTATTCTTTTATTCCAAATAAGTGAAGAAACCTCTAGGGTCTTTTACTATTTTGTTCTCTATTATTTAATTTATAATTTCCATCGAATAACATGACTTAATGAATTTGACAATAAGGTAACAAATATTATGATAAAGATTAAACAATAAGAATTTATTTATTTAAATTTATTATAAAACACTTTTACTGGTCACTGCTGTTTAGGGATTCATGCGGAGAGACTGCGTATTCCGTTCAGAAGCCATTGTAGAAGTTGTGAAAGCGAAGAGGAAAAACTAGAAATAAGTTTCTGGGCAAATACATCATCAACAACCTCTCGGACTGTTCAGTCATATGTCCGCGTGATTAATACCTAAATTCGACAGGTTGGATTTAGTAATACTGATAGCGTTCGGCGAGGAAGTGGTTCACTTTAGTGCTAATTGTGCCTGTAGTGGACTATACGGGTCAGCCACGGAAACCAACCAACCAACATACTAAATAATAAAATGTATAAATAATTATATAATTATTAGAACACTAGCGTCGAGGCCTTCAGCTCAATACGAATTTGGTATGAATGCAGAGAATAGAAACGTACAATGTACATGCACTCTGTCCTCTTGTGGGATTCTTAAAACAATTAAACTAGAAAATCAAAGAAAACCACAAGTACTTGACAATTTTTGTCAGAGACTCATACATCAACTGTGTAGTTGTCCTTCAATATTAATAACATATATATATTGGTGATGATGGTGGTAATTGCGACGATTTGAAAGAAAGAAGTCAAGTGCGTGTCTCAAAGAGACTTTCAAAACACACTTCGAATATCGTTGATGACCATTTTCTGTAAATACTTTTCTTGCTTGACAACTTTGTGTAGGCCTCGCCCTTTTTAAGTGTTGTATCTACTAGTATATTGATATATGTTATGCAGATGGGAGATTTAATAAAAATGTTGAAATAACTTAGTACGACATCATGCTGTTAATGATTAATCCTGCGACAAAAGTACTTAAGTGTGGGCTTACCTTTTTTTATGGTTTTTGAAGTTCTGATTAATTTTAACTTCTAATCAATAAGTTCTATAATTTGCAAACTTATCATATTCTAAAGAAACAAACCACCATCCGACACAATTAAAGTCATATCAAAGTCACAGATAAGCGACTAATCTTATTTGTGCACTCCATTCCTGACTATCATCTTCTTTGGTAGTACAATTTTACAATTTGATTCCTTTAGCTTATACAGAGTTTAGTTTCTTTGACAACTTAACAACTAAGAAGATAATTAATGAAATAAATTATTCGTTGCATTAGAAAACATGTTAATTTCTCCATACTTGACTATAGTGAGATAAGTTCACTTAGAAACAATTGACACTTACGTATTTTCACTACTATCAGAAAAATATTCTACAAACTAGCCATTGGTGAACCTTTCAAACCATTGATTGAATTGATAAAACTTCTGAAGTCTTCCAAATATGTAATTCTAAGCAAAATAATTGTTAAAAGAATTTGTCTGCTTAACTATTCTGTTATAGTATCTATTTGTTAAAATAAAGTTTAATCTACTTCTAGTCACAGAGCGGTTATTTAATATAATTTAAATAAAAGCATGACATTTTTTATTGCTAACTTTAAATTTTGACTAAAAAGCTCATATATTTATGATACATTTTTAAATATTCTAGTCATCTTCAGTTTTAATTATACAATACAAAAATAAGCAAGAAGATATAAAATTTTATATTTGTCGTTTCCGTTTCTATATTTGTTTGACGTCACAATTTTTGCTATTTCTTCTCTTACCATCTTCTTCATTTATTCATAAATATTTTAATTATATTTTTCCTGTTTAGTTTTTTGCTGAAATTAATAAATTCTGATAAGATATCGCATGCATAAATAAATATTTTAGCAAAACTGGCGCACAACGATGGGTGAATATTTGTGAAGAATTCATAGAAAAAATGATTCAGCTGCTGGCTGCAAGTTTCGTGCTTAAGTCTTTCGTTTTGTTGGTTAAGTTTAAAACGGATGTGCGACTGCATTAAGAACTTCTTATTACATAGTACAATATTTATGATTGCAACATAATTGAAGCTCATAAAAACAAATTGGCACTCAAAGCACTCAAGCATGGAAAATTTAATACAAAATTATGAAGTAAAGAAGAAACATACTAAGAAGTCAGAGGGGAGAGAAACTATTGCAAATTATGTCAATGCACATGGAAAAATCAAATGATTTGCAGTTGGTTTTGATAATGCCTTTTGTCAATTGTTTTCGTATGCCATATGCAAAATTATATAAAATATCTAATGACATAATGAATGATTGAATGAATCAAGCGTATTGCATTTAAACATTGGGTGTTTAATCATATATAATCAATAGAATAAAATGATTATGATAATGATGAGCATGCTTAGCATGATGAGGATGGTGATGATGATGATTGTAGAGATGACGAATTGTATTGTTTTGTGTCTAAATTGTTCATAATTGTTTGCTTAAATAAAGCGAACAACGAGTAACTTGTCTCTTACTTAGCATGTATCCGGTTCGATTGTTGAATCAGTATTTTGTGGGATTATTATTATTATTTTTATTATTGCCGGTTTTTTCTATTAGAATTTTGTTTTCATTTTTTTGTTTTGTATATATGTATGTAATTTACACGTTGCATGCTGGCGATATTCATTGATGATTTATGTGAAAAAACTTTTGTGAATTTCGGTCTAAGGGAAGTATAAATACTCTTCATAGTACGAGTATAATGGAAAAGTTAGGGTTTTCCAAGAAATGAAAAGAGATTAATGTTATAAAGCATCTTATTAAAAGTAATTATTTGAGGAAATAAGTATCTGGGTTCATCTATGTAAAGGTGCTTGTTGACCTACAAAATTCAGGGTTTCAATGAAATCAAATACTCAAATTGATGATGTAATTACTCCCAAAATGAAAGGACTTTTCCAAAGTATATGTTCCGATGTTGACAAAACAGGCAATTATCGGTTCCTAAGAGACAATACCCTGTACAGAAAATGGGCAAATGAGCTTGTCTGCTAACGCTAGGATACTCTGGACTTGCTATCAACCAAAAACAACCTCCGAGCTCCTACACTAGAAAAGGATTCGGACATTAACGGGGAACTATCGCGAGCGCCCTGCAATATCAATAGCCAGACTCGTGAATTCTTCCTTATGTTAATGGAGATTATTTCTTATACCATTCATTCATTGCCTTGCTTAATGCAATATTTGCTTGCCTTTGGCCCTCCTCATTATGTCAGCAGCTTGCAAGACTAAGTATTGTGCCATTTCCAGATGTAAAGGGAGTCCGAAAATGTGTAATAAAACATAAAATACGACAGAGATGAACCTTACTTAGATCACTGAATAAGTCATCGATTCTTTATTGTTTTCTTAATTGCATAACAATTATTACGTAAACTATTCGCTATAATAAAAGCTTAAAATTATATAGAGAACTAGAAGAAAAAAACCGGCTCATTATTTTCAGTTTATGAATGAAATAGATAAGTCAAAAGAAATGTTATCATTTTCTAATATATTTTCTCGGTTTTTATTTTGACAGGTGTTTATTTGCATCATGCCTCTCCCTACGCATACCCGACGATCTCGAACCGAGCGCCGTGAATGCCCTACGCTCGGAACGTGCACGTTCACTGACTCCTTGCGTTCAGACAGATGCTAGTGCAGCTGCCGCTGGTGATTATGATGTTTGCCCACCGAGTAAATTCCGTCAACCGACTGCCGAGTGTAATAATGTTTCACATCGTAAATGGGGTGCACGTGGTGATATCTTTTTGCGTCTACTAAAGGCCGATTATGCCGATGGCGTTAGTCAGCCGCGTACCTCGCATGGAACACATGCATTACCTGATGCTGAATTCGTTATTGAACAATTGCAGAAACATGTTGATCCGACATTGCGTCATCCACACATAACTGCCATGTTGCCGGCTTGGGGTCAATTGTTGGCCAATGATTTGTATGATGTTGGTCAGTTGCCCATTAATAGCAAATGTTGTCAGAGTGCAAGCGGTGTAAGGGATCCAAATGAATTGCAACAATGTTTTGTTCGTGCCGGACCCGATTGCAAGGAATACAAACGTTCAGCACCAGGTTTTGATACTGAGGCATGCAATAAACGTAAGTTTGGGTGACTAATTTTTAAAAAACAAAATAATTTATTTGAGATTTTGTGGTTTTACACACAACAGATGAACGTGAGCAAATGAATATTGCATCGGCATACATTGATGGTTCCGGTTTATATGGCTCAACTAAGCACGAGTTTGATCAGTTGCGTACCTACCTCAGTGGTGGAGTTCGTGCCGAGTCTTGCAGGAATTGCCAATTGCCTGGTGCCACTGGGGCTTTGCATCGTGCTTTGTTGCAAGAGCATAACATCATTGGTGAACAATTGTCACATTTGAATCCGGAATGGTCTGAAGAGGATGTTTTCCTAGAGGCTAGACGCATTATAACTGCGACCATACAACACATTACCTACAATGAATTCTTGCCATTGGTCCTTGGTCAAGAGACCACAGCCAAAGAAGGCTTAAGATTGACCGCTGAAAAGCATTCGACCAACTACACAAGTACGATACGTGGAGGCATCTTCAATGAGTTTGCCACCAGTGCTATGCCTGCCTTCTGGAGTATGTATCCACCAGAGATGATCTCTAAGTCAATGTCTGCCGCTGAATTGCTTTCGGTTGCTGCTTTGCAAAAGTCTCTAGTGCCCAGTCAAGTGAATGTTGATGGCTGGAGTGAATTGGCATTGGCCGTGCATCGTGGTCGTGATCATGGTATTCCTTCATATGCTAATGCTTTGGACTTGTGCTCTAAACGTTTCCCAGATGCTGATTCGGCTAATGTTACTTTTGAAATGCTGTCAACTCTTTCCAATATACCTGAAGAACATATCACCAGCTTAAGGGATATCTATCAGTAAGTTATTGATCTTTAGTCTTTGCTTAAGAAAATTCTTATTTGCTTTAATTTAGGAATGCTGAAGATATTGATTTGCTTGTTGGTGCCTTGCTTGAAGATCCTGCTGTTGGTGCACTCTTTGGTCCAACAATTACTTGCCTGATTACTTTGCAATTTGAACAGTTAAAGAAAACCGATCGTTTTTGGTATGAAAATGAAATTCCACCTTCCTCATTCACTTTGGATCAACTTAAGAGCATACGCCAAACCACTTTATCTGGTCTCTTGTGCACCTCACATCAAGTCAGGTCTGCCCAATCAAAGGCTTTCATTAGAGAGGATGAATACTTGTAAGTAGAATACTCTTTCTTCTTAGCCTTTATTTTATGATTTTCCATGCAGGAACTCTTTATTGGATTGTACTCAGTTGCCTAAATTTGATTTGCGCCCTTGGCAAATGCATCCTGATGGTGAAATTGAAGTTGATCATGTTGAAGTTGAGCCAGAAGTTAAGGATGCCATTAAAGAATTGAACCCTGAACTTTTGGAAGCTGCTATTGAACGTGCTAAGGAGGTTCTGGAGGAACGTAAACGTTTCGAATATGAAGTTTGGCAGAATCGTAAGTGTCCCAACCTCTCACATGGTTTTAGCCAACCATTTGCATTAAACAAACTATTCTTTTACAGAGGGTGGCATAAGTGCAAAATCACCTGATGGTGTTGCTGCTTCTTTCAGCAAGGCCAACAAAGCTGCTTTGAACCTGGCAAATACTTCGCTGATCTTTGAATTGACCTCCAATGAAATTGTCAAGTCATTGAACACAATCAGCCGTCGCAAACGTCAAATCTTTGATCCCAATACCAATGCCTTCAATCGAAATGAACTCACTGAAACCCTTCAAACGGTTGATATCTCATCTTTGCTTAGTGGTGGTCCAGCAGCAGCAGATGGTTGTCCAGAACCAACATTACAATGTGATGCCAGCACTCCTTTCCGTACTTTTACCGGTCGTTGTAATAATTTGCGTAATCCCAATTGGGGTAAATCACTGACTACTTTCTCGCGTCTCTTGCCTGCACAATATGATGATGGTATTTCGAAGCCACGTATTATTGGCGTCACTGGTACTCCTCTTCCCAATCCACGTACTATATCGACAACCATTCACCCGGATATTTCCAATCTGCATACACGTTACGCTTTAATGGTCATGCAGTTTGCTCAATTCGTTGATCATGACTTGACAATGACACCCATTCACAAAGGTTTCCATGAATCTATTCCCAGTTGCAGACGTTGTGATTCACGTCAGACCGTACATCCCGAGTGTAATCCCTTCCCTGTGCCATCCGGTGATTTCTATTATCCCGAAGTGAATGTTACTAGTGGTGAACGCTTGTGCTTCCCATCAATGAGATCACTTCCTGGCCAACAGACTTTGGGTCCACGTGATCAAATGAATCAGAACACGCATTTCTTGGATGCATCAGTAATTTATGGTGAAAATGTTTGTGTTTCGAATAAACTGCGTGGTTTCTCCGGTCGTATGAACTCCACAATTCACCCAATTCGTGGCAAGGAATTGTTGCCTCAAAGTACCACACATCCTGAGTGTAAATCACCTAGTGGTCTATGTTTCATTGCTGGCGATGATCGTGCTTCCGAACAACCTGGTCTAACTGCGATTCATACTATCTTCTTGCGTGAGCACAATCGCATTGTTGAGGGTCTAAGAGGAGTGAATCCTCATTGGAATGGCGAACAGCTTTATCATCATACTCGTCGTATTGTCAGTGCCCAAGTTCAACATATTGTCTTCAATGAGTTCTTGCCACGTATTCTCAGTTGGAATGCTGTCAACTTGTATGGCTTGAAGCTATTGCCTCAGGGTTATTACAAGGACTACAATCCATCGTGCAGTCCGATTGTCTTCAATGAATTTGCTGCTGCTGCCTTCCGTATTGGTCACTCCTTGTTGCGTCCACACATTCCTCGTTTGAGTATTCAGCATCAACCTGTGGATCCTCCTCTCTTGTTGCGTGATGGTTTCTTTAAGATGGATGTTCTCTTGCAACCTGGTATTATTGATGAAATTATGCGTGGTCTGGTGGCTACTCCTATGGAGACGCTTGATCAATTCATTACTGGTGAAGTGACAAATCATTTGTTTGAGGATCGTAAGATTCCATTCTCTGGTATTGATTTGATTGCTTTGAATATTCAACGCGGTAAGTTCGACTGATCTTTGATTAGAATTGACTAATAAATAATATTATTGTTTATTTTGTTTAGCTCGTGATCATGGTGTTCCTCCGTATAACAATTATCGTGCCCTTTGCAATTTAAAACGCGCCACAACATGGAATGATTTGAGCCGTGAAATCCCATCTGAAGTCATTGCACGTTTCCAGAAAATCTATGCTTCTGTTGATGATATTGATCTGTTCCCTGGCGCCATGACAGAGCGTCCTCTGCAGGGTGGTCTTGTGGGTCCAACTCTGGCCTGCATCATTGGTATTCAATTCCGTCAGTTGCGTAAATGTGATCGTTTCTGGTATGAGAATGCCAATCCTGAAGTGAAATTCACTGAAGCTCAATTGGCTGAGATCCGTAAAACTACTTTGGCAAAGATCACATGTGAGAATCTTGAGGTGCCCGGTGATATGCAACGTGCTGCCTTCGATTTACCCAGCAATTTCTTGTAAGTTTACACTTGTAGCTGGAAAACTTCAGATTGTTTTATAATTTTTTTTTATATTTAGGAACCCACGTGTACCATGTCATTCTATGCCACAAATCGATTTGAATGCTTGGCGCGAGAATGTTCAGGGCTGCCAGATTGGCAATAGGAATGTGAGAGTTGGCGAATCTGCTTTCCCATCACCATGCACAAGTTGTGTTTGCTCCACTGAAGGCGTAAGTTACTCTAAGAACTCTTTTAGATATTCCTAAACTTACTTAAATTTCTTTTACTATTCACAGGCTCAATGTGCTTCTTTGCGTATAACCGATTGTGGTCAACTCATACGTCAATGGCCCAAGGACGCCATTTTGCGTGATGAGGTCTGCAATTCACAGTGCGGCATCTACTTGACCGGTCAATCGGGCTCATTCAATGCCCAACAACGTTCAGGTCAACCACGTGTCACACGTTCACGCAATCAGAATCTCTTCAAATTCCCCGATTTGACACCCTTCATTGCAGCCTTGTAAAATGGCTAACAAACATTTTATTTGCAAAAATGAGGACATTATCTTTTTCCATCATCAACAATTATCACGAATATATTAATTTTTTTTTTTTGTTTTGTTTTCGTTTTCGTTTTTTTTTTTAATTTGTAAATAATCATTTTTATTTTAATGTACAATGTATTTGCATATGTATGTGTACAGACAGACACACACATGTCTACCATAGTATATGCATGTATGTTTTATAACCAAAACTTCATCGTCGCCATCATCGTCGTCGATGTTGTCATTATATTATTATTTTCCCTCTTAAGGGTGATTTGCCTTGTCAGCATCATCCACTTTTGAAATTCTAAAGACTTTTTTTATATAAAAATACTACAATATTTTTGTTTAAAATATTTAATTAAAAATCGTTTAAAAAAAAAATCACGAAGCTGCCAGTTCGAGTGCTAATGACGTGTTTAATTTTTAGCGCCATTTGTTAAAAGAAAATTTTCTATAATTTAGGTTCCAAAAAAAAAAAAAAAAACAAAAATTAATTAAACAAACTGCTATTGTACCTTAGTTTAAGATGAAACAAACATTATACGTTTATTATAATATTCTATAACTATAAATAAAATCTATAATTTTAATAACAAAATCATGTCTAACTTAATTTATAATGAGATGTGTGCTTAACTTACATGTATGTATTTATCATATAATATGAGAGTTACAGAAATTTCAACATTCAATGCTACTATGGTCGGAAAAGACCTTAAGCAATGTTGCAATTGATTGAGAAGTTCAGTTATTTGTTAGTATATAAGATTGTTTGGTATCTTTGCCATTATTATGTTCATTGAAAATTGTCAGTCTTTATTTTATTAAAACAAATTTATCAATTTGAAGCAAAGTTTGTGAATAATCGTATGAAGTTTCTGCTGAAATAAGTTCAAACGAATATCTGTGACATTGTCAATGGTTCCCATAACTTCACTTCCAGTGTCAATCAACCGTTTGTCAGCATTTGCTAGGATAAATAATCAATTTTAAAGTTCAATGAACTCAAGCATCATACAACAAATGTTAACTTAATATAAGTAGTGAGAATGATTTGTCCCAAACGTTATCGAAAGAATACATTAATCAAAGGAAGCTGTTGCTTTGCCAATGAACCAGAAACATTGTAGTACGTGTATATAAAATGTTAGCAATTGATACAGCACCATCAAGAGCTTGATGGTCATAAAGAAGTTTACAATAACAATTGACTTTTATGGAAAATTAAAAGGTACGAGCTTTCAACACTTGTGATGTTTCTGGTAAAACTAAACCCCATCACTACAATAGAAAAAAAAGAAGTTTTATATAAATACTTTGTGACTTTCAATGAAATTCAACATTTTTAGAGGTCAAGATAAATAGTGTTAGTGAAATGTGTATATGAGTGTCTCATATATGTTTGCTGTACGAAATATCCAAAAGATTTGAATGAGAGAGTTTTAAGGAGCCAAGACAGGATACAATCGATATCATAGTAAAATAATAAAAATGTTTCATCCGTCATTGACATTGTTGTCTGCGCACTTCAAAAGATAACAAGAAATGGACGTTTTTCAAGTTCATTGCCCCTTTCGAATCATTAACTTTGTTTAGGAAAGTTTGATTTGAACAATTATAAGAACCCTTAACCCATTCCACTATCATCTTCTTGTGCCTTGTGTCACCTTATATTAAAAGTGATTCTTGAATAACAGTTGTGTTACAATTAGGCAGAGTGCTATAGAGTAGGACCGCGTTAGACTATTATCCCATTGGACGCAAATCAACACGAGTACATATGTATTGATTAAAAAGATCATTCCTTCTTTCTGTTTCATTACTCTGACTTGACATTCATACAAATGTTTCCTAAGTAACTTTATGAACTGCCGTTCCTTTTTTACTTTAAAGATTGTTTTTTGTTTTTTGGTCCTTATTTTAGAATGCGTCCAACTAAGGCATTTTAAAAACATTGCTTGGGTTAACCTTAGAAAATCTTTACTAACTCATCAAGCATACCTACCGTGACCGTTTTTTGTTTTTTACTCAAAACGGGATATCTTTACAATAATGCGTTCGTAATCTACGGGGTGCCAATATGTAGCAGATTTTCTTGTGTTGCACCCAATACCTATTAATGTTTTTCCCAGAGATGATTGTAATTATGTATCACTACCACATTATTAGTTCCTCATCTAGACGCGCGCCCGAAATTGACATTGACATTGTCTCCACAAAACGAAACGACTTTTGCAGTCAAACTATTAACTGATAACACTTGAACTAAATAATTGAGAATGATATCAGAAATTTAACCTGTTTGGTGTTGGAGATCTAAACTTTTTATTTGCACACCTTCGTAAGGTTGGAAAAAGCGCACTTAACTAGAATATATATTCTCATTACCGTGGTTTAAAGCATTGGTTAAAATTTTAATAAAGTCGGATGTACCAAGATCATCTTTTAATTCTTTAATCGCTCTACGCGATTACATCTATAATTCTGATCAAAACATTATTGGATTAATTTCTATGCACAATCATTGTGTTTTTTTTTTGTATCGTGTATTTGGCCTTTCCGCCGCGCCGAAATCCAAATCATTTTAAGTTGGGATGCCCACTTTTTTCAAAAATTTTAACATTGAAGGACTTGAAGCGGTGGCACGTTTGACGTTTTTATTTTTTTTTTCAGACTTTAAAAGTTGGTCAATATCATTAACACCTCATGGAAAAACACTAAATTCTGTGCAACACTTTTCGCATCTGACACCCGAAGGAGTATTTATTTGCTTAATAAATGGGTACTTTGCTTGTAAGTTATCATTGAACGTACACTTACGTTTCGGCATAGTTAAGCAAAAAACTTCACTTAGTTACCACAATATATTTTTCTAGAAGTCATTACAAATCCAATGAGCTGTCTCATATACAATATTTTAACTAGCTGATTAAGAATTAACATGTTTTTCAACTTTTGAACTAGAAAATTGAGAATACAGGACAGTGGGGGGTCGGGGACACCGGGACGGTGAACTTTAAAAAAGGTTGGTCCCTTTCAAAACGGGACGTATGGTCACGTTTAGCATACCACATTTGATATCATATAAAGCCTAAAATTATGAACTGTTATTGTTATAGAAAAAAGGAATTCATTAATCATTGTTGCATACTTTTAGACATGAATCAAATTGAAAAATACAATATATAAGTTTATCCATTACAACAGTCTTTCAATAGAGTCTGTTCAGGAATGAACGTAGTTGATGCCACGATGGGGCTGGTGTCAGGGCGCCAAAATGAGAATGGAGACAAGTACAAGCCACCTACCACTAAAACTAAGAGTGAAGACTATCAGAACAAAGAAAAACTGTTCGATAGGTCTCTTTTTCCTATCACTAAGTCGGAATTTGTTGTACGCAATCATTGTCTAAAAGAAAACTCAGGAAACGAAACTCAGAATGACCAGATCCGCATCCAACTATCTGGCAAATCCAGCCATAACAAACAATATTCAACCACAACTGATACAAGGTACAAAACATCAGTAAACGAAACCAAAAAACCTTCTTGTTGGTTGATGCTCTCGGTGAATAGTGAGAGTAATTTCTGCTCAGAGCCCCAACTCACTTTTGCGTTCCTTGTTAGTACTTGACGTATATAGTACATGTATGGCGCTTATTATTTTTATTCAAAATACCATAAATTGTAAGAAATGAAACTTCAAAATATTTGTGTTTTTTATTTACTTGTTTATTAGTGAAACAACGCAAAAAGGACGTTTCATTTCAAGAAAGGAAATTTTCAAAAATCAAATAAAATCGTACAATCAATCAAATGTTATGTTTTTTTTTTTTTTTGTGTGCTACTATGCATTTCTGTATACCTTATGTCTTGTTTCTGTTTTGTTTCTATTACATATTCAATTTTTTAATTTTGTGAAGAAAAAATGACAAAGAAAAAAACTACAATAAGTAAGTAAGAGATACATATTTTTGTATTAACATTCATAGAAACATACAGACATAAAACATATATAAGTATATAGATAAATATTATATATAGAGACACAAGATGTCAATAAACCAACCAATCAACTTATGTTCAACATAAGCAGATGGCGATGGCATACACATAAACATATTTATTTATTTATTAATAATTTTATTTTTACTCTTTTTTTTGTTTGTTCTTGAAACGCTTTACCTTATGTATTAGATACAATTTTTAAACATTGCAGTTTTTCTTTCTTTTCTTTTATTCTTTCTATTTTTTCTTTCTTCAACATTCTTTCATCTTAAACAAAACCGAACGAACACTTTGCATTTTGCCTCATAATTGCAAGTTTTGATTATTTGTTATTATTAATATTTTTAATTTTTATATTTAAAGATTTTTTTTTGTTTTTATTTTTAAATATTTTTTATAATTTTTAAAAATTACAATAATTTCTTTTTTTGTATTAAATTCGAAAAGTTGTGTGTTTGTGTGTGAGTGGGTGTGTGTGTGTATGTGTTGGTGCACAGAATTTGAATTATTATTATGTATTTATAATTATATATTATTTAATAAAATATTTTACATTTCTATGTATTTTTTGCATTTTTTTGCTTTAAATTGTATTTTCTTTTAGAATTTTCGGGTAGATTTTTTCTCAATTTTTTATTAAATTAAATTAATAAAAATAAATAAAATTGATTTATTAATTTCTCTTTCATTCTCTCAATCTTAGCACATAAATCACTAAATCTTTACTGTGGCTTTTTTGTATTTATTTTCATTATTTTTAGGTTATTTATATATGGTATAATTTAACTACAAAGTAAATAGAATTTATCTGCTCTCCATGCATCAATCAATCTGTTAAATGTTTCTACTACCATTTCTACTTTCTATAACTTTCTACTAATGCTAAATTAGTTAAGAGACTTTTGGTACCCAGTTTTTGCAGATTCATTACATTATAATCTTCTCTGCGTGTCTATTCATAAACTTAAGTTGTAAGAAGAATCTCAGTAGTATGTAATAGTACTGACAAAATACTTTAACTTTTCAAGTTTTAGTGCGTTAGATGATGCTTCGATGCAGCCACTGTCCACAATAGTTGAATATCTTTTAAGATTTGTTTTTCTTTTCTTTTCTTTTCTGTTTTTTTTTTTTTTTTTTTGGTACATTCTGAGAGCTTAAACGACTACAGAATTTGACTTCTTTACATTGAACTTAGTACAATAGTAACATACTTGAAGTAAATAACTAACATACTACTAGTAGTATAGTTACTTTTGTTGTGTGTTATACTAATACAGTTACAACTACAATGAATTATGTGTGTGTGTGTGTGTGTGTGTGTGTGTGTGTTTTGTGTGTATTTATTTGTATTTTGTATAGGAATCCGTTTGCTATATTTTTTGAAGCTTTTAAGAAGCTACAAATTTCTATAGATCTTTGCTTATGGTATGTGTGTTTGTTTATTTGTTTGATTTATGCTAGTCTTTCATAAAAGATACTGTATCTTATTTTTCTTTTTATAAGCATTCATTCATGTGTGTGTGTGTGTGAGTGAGTTTGTGTTATATACAAAATGTGTATGTGGATGTGTATGATTGTAGTATGTGTATATGATTCATTTCTCAGCCACAATAGCGACAACAACTGATGGTGGTGTACTACCACCACCACTAACACTGACATTTGTCTGCGTCTCCGAATGTCGACGTGTTAATACATGTCCTGTTGATGTAGTTGTAGTAGGTGTTGTTGCTGATGATGATGATGTGGTTGTTGTGCTGGGCACAAAGTTACTAAAATGTCCATTTGGCTGAAAGCCAATGCCGCCATTGGTGACCGTTGCCGCCACCACATCGAGATTACCTAATTTACCAACTATTTTTGGTATTTTATCACTTTCAGGTGTGGAGCCAAGAATAGCAGCAGAATTGCTGACATTAGTCAGACCAATTACAGCGCTGCCACCAATACTAGCGCTGCCAATGCCCGTTGTATGTTGATGCTGATGCTGATGATGTTGACCATGATTATGATGACTGTGATGATGATGATGGTGACCATGATTATGATGATGATGATGATGATGTGCTATACTATGCTGCGCATGATGTTGACCCAAATTCGTCATTGTTGGTGTACTTCGACTATGCGCTTGCGCATGTGCATTGCATTTGCCATTTGTTAGTTGCGTTGAAATTGCTTTCAATTCATTGGTTTCCTTAAGTGAAGAAGACTTGCGTACATTTTGACTACGCGCATATTCACAACTTTTGCAACCCGACACATGTCGGGATTTCCGACGATTGAGTGCATTTAGATTCTCTGCAATTAGTTTTGCTTGTGTTGTTGCCACGGTCTTTGTAGGTGAAGTTGGTGTACTATCATCTTCTCCGGTTGGAGGAGGTGTTGAAACACGACTAGAGCCACTAGATGATGTCAATGAAGCGCTATAGCAACCATTTGAATGATATGCCTCCACTTCTGAATCATCATCATCGGCTTCAATGCCATGATCTTCATTTGTGGTATCATGACCTTCGCCATCATTATCATCATCATCATCATTTGCTGATTCATCAGGGCACACATCACGTTCAGTATCTGTGGAGCTCTCCACTTTGCCATTGAGCATATTGTTACCATTACCATTGCCATTTGATATCACAAGATTTGTGGTATTTATCTCACTGTCGCTTTGCTTTGCTGGTTGTTTTGCTTCTGCTGGTGCTTCTTGAACATTATCAGCCAAATCAATCCAATGTTTGCGATTATCACGTACACCTTCAACCAAAGGTTCCAGTTTATCCGAGAGTGTGGCAAAGGCCTAGGGAAACAAAATATGTAATAAGATTAAAGAGATCAATCATTTGATCTGTACTATTTGAAGTTTACCTCATAAATTGGCAAGCAAATGGAATCAATGAAATTGACTTGCATCATGGGCAATTCATCTTCTTTCTCACGATTCATGATATCCTAAAAATATAATAAATCTGTTAATCAATTCCCTATGTAATTATGATGATCATCCTCCTTACAATTGGTGTTATATTAAGTTCCTGTTTTTCCATATCGCCCTGCTCAAAGAACTCCGAACTAACTAAGTCGGCCACACGTTTCTCAATCTCCCACGGCTTTGTTATGGCCGACAAATCACAGACAGTCATGCTCATGGCACGCAATAAGGCGCGTGGCTCTTCAGCAACCCAATAGGTCATGGGTTGTTCAACACTCTCCAAAAATGGTCCACGTTTTCTAATGAAAAACAATAATTAGTAACTTGAAACTGAAATCAACTATAAAAGAAATTATTACCTAAAGTAGACTGCTAAATCAGTGGATAGTATGGCATCCTCCAGTACACGTATGACTCGACAATAATCATCTGAGCTTAAATTGCCCAAAATCTGATTACCAGGACTATTGAGTATCATCAGACATTGATCGAAATGATGATGTTCCATGGTAGAAGTTGAATACAATTGAGCCAAAGGCGATGAAGCTCTATATAAGAAAAAGAAAGAGAACATTTTTGTTATACCGAGATCATATTTTGAATTGAGTGTGATTGAAACTTACTTAATCTGGAAGGAATTATTTGTTCCTCGATGATCGAGATCATGGCACAAGCAACCAATAATCAAAGCCAAACATTCAATTTCACCAAAGATTTTCCACCATTGTGTGGTCTATAAAATATTTAATGATTAGTTTAACTTAATAAAGTTGATTGGATGCAAACTCACTGTCAGTATGGCAAACATCATTTGGGCAACATTGAATGCATGGCGCCAATTGTGATAGGTGACATTGCGATAATTCTTCTTGACACTCAAGAGCCAACGGCAAAGTACTTCATAATCAATATGGAAACGCTCAACAAAATCGAGATCTAAAAACATGCGTAAGCAGGCCTAAGAAGGATAATTATAAAAAAGATTATTATTATTATTCTGTAAATAGACTTAATATCATTGCGATAAACTCACCTTCAATGTATCATCATCCTCAAAATGTATATCGTCGAATTTGAAATCATGTAAACGGAAATGAGCTGCCGAAGGGACACGCAAACGCTGCAAAGGGTAAACAGATAAAATTCATTAAGTATTCATTTAATTTATTCGATTTAAAGCTCATTAAAATCATAATTTTAAAGGTTAATTAACCATCATGTGCTGTGCCCGCTCAAAAGGGAAGAAAAACAAACACAAGCTGTCCAAAAAGGATTAACAAATGTAAACCGTTTTTGACAGTTTTATCTAAATTGGCAAACTAAAGCCGAGTCAAGCCCCGGCAGAGCCACGAGTAGAGTCAAGTCAAGCCAAGCGAACATAAATTGCACAACAAACGAGTTAACACGGACATTTGGCTTAAATGAATGAAGAAGATAAGCCATGATTTTAAATGAAAATACACAAAATATTATCATTGTCAGTGGGAGAAAAAAACAATTCAAAAATTCAAGAGAAACGCACACAAGATGAGATGCAGGAAGGAAGGATATGAAAGAATAAAATTTTAATTAAAATTAATAACCTGCTCCGGTGACAAGTCGTTTGCCATAATTTGCAAAGCATAATTACCTTTTTGCTAAAAGCAGAACAAAAAATCCTATAGTATGTATATTTTACAAAGATAGACAGACAATGGCGATGATGATGATGATGATGGTACTGAAGCAATAGATGACAGTAAAACTCATTATGAAATTGGACTAAAACTCTTTCTTCTTTTATCCACTGACCAAGTTCTAAATTGTTGATCAAGGGGGGCATGAGAAATTTTTTGCAGCATACTTTTGTGAGCATACAACTAATTACAACTGTCAACACAGTCACTCACTCATTTACTCACTCAGTGAGTCAGTTAGTCAGTTAGTCAAAGGGAAAGTCCTTGCCAGGTTGCTGCTAAAAAACAAAAGGACAAAATTACTAAAAGGGCATACGAGGAACCACAACAAAAAAAAAAAAAAAATAGAGAAATAAAAGAGGAGGAGGAAAAGGATAAAAAAAAATTATAGCAAGTCATTAAAATTAACAGAGCAAGCTGAGCTCTCTTGGAACAAACTTAACCAACTGACTAAATGAGTTGAGTTGCGTTTTGTTGAAAAATGACAACAGTCGCCGCTGTTGCTATCCGCTGGACGCCTTCACTGTAGTGAAAGCTAAAAAGGCAATAAAGGAAGCGTCAACTGAAGTTGAGTAGTTGTCATTACACTATTTTTACGCTTTTCCTGTTCTTTTGTTTTATTGTTCTTCTCCTCCATCCCTTTGTATATTATTTTTGTTTAAATTGTTCGCCATTTGTCGCATGCCACACGCACACTTATACTCATACATGGCTACATGGCAGCATGGAAAAAGGACCTCGAAAAGGATATGATTAAGTATTGTATAAATTTCTTTTCTACACAATAAAACAAAAGAAAATAAAAACATCCAACAAGAAAAAAAAAGGGCTAACATGCAACACGCGCGCGATACTTAAAATGAAATTTAATCATTTATATTATTTCAGTTGAATGTTGTTGACTTTATTTTGTTTATTATTGTCATCAGAGTAGAGAGTTCAGCTCAATGATGCCATTGGGTGTCATAAACAAGAACAATAAATGTTGTTTTCACATAAAATTCATGTTTGATTGTACTTAGTTAGGTAATTGTGGCACCACACAAGGGGAAATAGAGAAATACACTAATTACTTTTAAATTTATCCTGTTCAGTATTCAGCATGTTCAAATTTGAATTTATTTCTAATAATTTATAGTATCAACTTACCCGTAATCGATGTGCCTCATCCATTGTTGCTGATGCATGATAGCTCAAAACTTCCAGGGTAACACTTTGTTTGGCCATGGCAACAACAGCCTTCTCATACATGTGCGTATTGTGAATGCCCATGCCACAGAAAATGGCAAATGCCTCAACAAAGTTTTCATCGTTTTTGGTGAAGTCCTGTTAAAGTAAGATAAATAAGAACAGATTTAAAACAAATTCAAATTTATTTTAGGAAAAAAAAAACTTAAATCTTTTGTAATTTTTATAATGGACAACAATAAATTTTGATTTGAGTTACCTAAAATTATGCTAATTTTTTTGTGCCATAGACTATTGAAATGAGCCTTAGACCTTAGTTCTTAAAAACATACAAAGGCAACCCAAAATTGGATCATACTCTCTTCCATGTCGACAACCATTTGTTTTAGCAATGTTTTTACAGAAAAGAGTTTTACTATTATAATATCCTAACACTACATATAACATAAGTAATGTCGTAGTACAATAGTATTCATTGTTATTTATTTGCTTATAAGTATGCTACTTTTGAGAAATTTATCTATGTATTTACATAGATTAATAAACTTTGTCATAGAATCCTAAGCCTTCTTATAAACAATGTCATTTTCCCTTAACCTTTCGGGTAACGGATCACCTTTGAAATTGAGCACAATATTTTATCAGAATAAAATGTGTAACAGTATGTGTCAATATGAATTTGTCAGTAAATATATGTCAGTAAGATTAGTAAGCATACTTCTATAAATATTTATACATACGATGAAAGAAACATGTCAGTAAATATTATTAGTAGGAATATGTCAGTAAGTAGATATCAATAACCATATGTCAGTATGTAGTTAGCAATAAGTAGATGTCAGTTAGTAGACGCCAGTAAGAATATGACTGAATGAATATGTCAGTAAGTATATTTCAATAAGTATTGTATTGTATATGTCGGTAAATACATATATAGGTCGGAAGAAATATGTCAATAAATAAGTATGTACGATGTACAAGCGCATGACAATAAGTAGATAGAAGATCAGTAAGAATATGACAATAAATACATATGCTGATTGAAACATGTCAGTTAAAATTTTTTAGTAAGAAAATGTTAGTAAGTAGACGTCAATAATCATATGTCACATGTCTGAATATGGCAATAAACATGTATGCACATAGCATATGGCAAGAAGCAGATGTCAGTAAGAACATGACAAAGGGAATACGTCAATAAGTATATTTCGATTAGCATTGTGTATGTAAGGTAGAATATGGTAGTAAGTATATGTCATTAAATAGGGGTCAATAAGTAGATGTCAGTAAGAATATGACAGAGGGAATATGTCAATAAGTATATTTCATAAGGTATTCTGCATTTTATATATCAGTAAATACATATAAGAAGGAAGAAATATGAGATGAGATGTGAGTTAGTAGATGTCAGTAAGAATATGACAAAGGGAATACGTCAGTAAATATAAATCGATAAGTATTGTATATGACAGTAAATACATATATGTCGGTAGATATATGTATGCCAGGAAGAATATTGTAATAAGTACTTAAGTAATTTATATATATGTTAAAGCGAATCATTCTTATTACTTATTGAAATCAAACTGCTCAGTATTAAGGAATCTAATCTGATGTCCCTGCATTTAATTAATTTGTTTACTTACCAATTCATTGAATTTATTAATCAATTGTATAACACCAATTATTTGACCCAACGAATTCTTTATAGCCATGCATAATATTGATCGATGTTTAAAGCATGAAGCATCATCAACACTTGGATCGAAGCGATCATCTTCATAAGCATTTGGTATACTGACAGTCTATAAAAAAACAAAAAAATTTAATTATATTTTGACAATGAAAATCATTCATTACTCATGATTACTTACCTCTCCCGTGGTCGCTACATGACCAGTTATACCAATATTTATTGGGAATCTCGATTCATATGGACTGGTACGTGATTGCGCTTCCTCCTCACTTAAATCATTTGCTTCAAAATCGAAGACACGTGAAAAACTGCCTTTGGATGCTTCATGGACAAGCAGAATTTGCACTCTTTGGCATTGGATGAGACTTTGCATGTGAGTCAGGATACGAAAGACCATGTGTTCTATGGTACTTTGTTCTTCGAAGATCATGCGAGCGAGATCAAGTAATACTTGATTACGTTTGATTTCTAATTGAGATTTCTCAAAGAGTTGGGCATTACGCAAACCGATGCCACAGAATTGAAGATATGATGAGAAAACCTTAAAATAGACAATATTGTTAGATTAATAATGACAGTGGTTTAAGTGTTGTCAATAAATGATATAAAAGCGACGAACTGGCGCGACTTTAAACCTTTTTTTATTGGGAAAGTGTCTCTTTCACCATGTTCTCACTCAACTTAATGTTTGTTGTCCTTTTGCCAAAATAACAAAAAGAAGGCAATAATGAAAACGCTTTAAGCCAGTTTTGTTGCAACAAGACCAACTACTATAAAAGCCAAAGAAGAAAATTCACTTAATATTCTTTCTTGGCAATTCTCATCTTTATTTTTATTCAGTAGTAAAAATAAAATATGCGAATGCGTTTGCAAACTTTTTGAAATTCACTTTTGTTTTTAGTACTTAGTTTTGTACTTTCTTTTTTGTTTTTTTTGCCTTTTATATTCTTTTCTTTGACGCACTGCGTCATGATGCTTGTTGTGCTTCAAGCAAATTGTAGGAAAGACAAAAAGAATCAAATTAAAAAAAAAACAAAAAAAAAACCATTATATTAAAGATATTTTCCCAATTAAATAATTTCTCATTTAATTTTGCCAATTTTTCACACTTCACTGAATTCATTTCTGTTCATGCAATCAATACTCAATGACAAAGTGGGCTGGGGGGACTGACTCACCTTTTCATCGATTTCGGTGAAGCATTCGCCATTTAATTTATTGATGACTTGGGCTACGCCAATGACATCACCCGACGAATCCTTAATTGGCATGCAGAGTAAAGCCTTCGTTCGATAACCGGTCAATGTATCGATTTCACAATTAAAACGTTCATCCTGCAGAGAAAAGAAATAGAATAGAAAACATTAAAATACAATTGATGTCAAATTAGGAAGGAAGAGGGAGCATAAAACGTACAACAAAAATCAAGAAGAAACTTCTTAATGTTTCCGTTTTTTTATATACATTTGTGTCATTTAAAAGTTCAAAGTTCACTTTAGCTAAATTGACTTCACTTTTTAAGCTTAAAGTAATATTTGCTTAAGCACTTTAGTCTTCACAGAATAGTATGCTTAATTTTCTACTGGTATTCTGTTGATTGTTCTCAGTCAGTCGGTTAGTCAGTTTGTCAGTCATTTTGTCATTCAGTTAGTAAACTCACTTAGTTAGGACAATAATTTCATCTCTTACTCTCACTAAACATCATGTGGACATGTGTCAAATAGTTTTTTCATTTTTTTTTTGTGAAGATGAAAAGAATTTATGCGCATATTTTTGGTATTTTTGCGTCACTTCTCAACTTCACCACTTGCATCACACAAGCGTAGAGTAAAGTAAAGTAAAGTAAAATATTTGTCTAACAACAAAAGAATATAAATGAAAATAAAAATAAAAACTAAATAAATTTCTCTAAGAAATTTTATATCATTCGTTATTTATACAATTTGTGAACATATATTCTGATTGTCATTAGATATGTGTATGTAATTTTTTCTTTTTTGACAAAGCACATGTATGATTTCATATTGATTTTTGTCATTAGATGAAATTAGAGTCAAATGCTCTTTTATGTTCAATTTTTAAATTTAATACCAAAATTGTATAAAAAATCTTGCATATTTCAAATCGTTCTTAAGGTTTGCCATTGATTTTATTGACTATGTGCGCATAGAGAGACAAAGATATGTTTTTTGCTCTACATAATCAATCTGTTGCTTTTTGTGGATTATTTGCTTTCCTAAGTCATTTTTATAGTATTTTTTTCCTTTAAAAATCTGATATTTTCCCTTTAAGTCCTTAGTTAAAAACAGTTTCAATATCAAAATTTATTTAATAATTGTGCATTTTTGGTATTTCAACTTAGAAGTGTGCTATGAAGGTCAAGGGTGTTAAGTACATCGGAGACAAGATAGAAGAGGGTCTTTATGATTCATGTGCGAATTAGTTCGGACATGAAAAGCATTGTGAGGATGGAATTGTTGAAATTGTTCAAGGATAAGCTTGTTCTTCATTTATTGAAGCACCATATGGGTATATGAATTGTCCAATATATTGACTCAGCTCAGAAATGTCCAAGCACATGCCACATCATGTGTTTTTAGTTTTCTGTAATTATTTATACCATACAATATGTAAAAATTGTTTCAATGAATGCCAGATTTCAATTCACTAAGAATTTCATTAAATTTTCATTTTAAAAAAATCCATTTGAACTAAAATTAAATTCGAATATTCAATTAAAAGAATCCTTTGTTATTGTACAAGAGAAACCAACTGCTGGTCGGACTTTATGCTCAATGGTATCGTATCATTCAATAGCGGAAGCCCATTACCACCTTCCTATGTCTGTATATTTATTGCTTTCTCTGAATAGTCAATATATTGTTCTGGAGTATATGTGTATGGTATGTATAAGATTAATTACAACCCAATTCGTAGAAACATAGAGAACAATCGAATACGAATATACTAGAAAGGCAACAAAGGAAGTAACATTGAAAAAACAGAAAAAGGATTGAAAAAAAAACTAGTGAGCATGAGTGCTTTTGCCAGGATAATGAAAACTTAAAAAACAATATGTCTCTAGTTGAATTTTCTTTTTTTCTTTATTCTATAATTCTTTTTTTTACATTCCCCATACATACTACAACAATATATCTGCTGTGCTGGTTATTGGTAGCTATAGTTCTAACATATACTATGGCAGAGAGAGTGACTTTTCCATTGCTTTTAGCTTAAGTATGGCATAGAATAAGTAGTGACGAGAAACAAGATAAAAGCGAAAATTCATGTTCTGCTTTAATGAATCATCATAAATCTTGGCGTGTATCCAGTCAAGCGATGGCAAGGAAACAACCAACCAGTCCAGTTCAGACCAGACCAGTCAAGACAAGACGAGAATGTCCGAGTGTTGGGACGATAACATGAAACATTTTTACACTTGCACAATTTATAGAATTTTTCCTTTTTCACTCAATTCTTTTTTCTGTTTTTCCTTGCAAATGTCAGTGTTCAAGGACACAATCAAATTAAAAATAATTATTCTTAATCCTTCATTGTTTTTTCTGCAAATTTTTTTTCATTTTCATTTTTATTTTTGTGTGTTTTGTTTTTGTTTTATCAAACAAACTTAAGAAAATTACAGTGAATTTCAATTATGGTAGAATAAAACACTCAATAACCTCATTGAATTTTTAGATCAAAAGCAAAAGAAAAAAATCGAATTGAAGTGGTGATTCAATATAGTATATACAATATAAATTGAGGTCCACTCACCTGGTATGCATCTGGTATATTCACCGGTTCACCGCTTTCAGCCACATGTCCTGCAATGCCAGTTCCCCATGCCACACGCACCTCATCCTGTTGTTCCATTTCCTCGACTGTACTACGTGGGCAGACATCGAATAGTTTTGAAACAAGACATCTAAGTAGAAGTATATGAGTGGGCAATAGAAATAAAAGAACCAAATATTAGAATCAAATTGGTATGACGACAACGTTGATGGTGATGATGATGTTGATGATATGTATAGAGTTCCAGTCTATACTATAGAGTATGTGATAAATATAGATGAACATTTTGTTCTAAAAATATGAGTTGATGATGTTGTTTCTCCTTCTCATCGCTTCTATGGTATTGTATCCCATTTCTATTCCAACTCAATCTTAATCCTAGAAACAGATTCTTTTATAAATTTAATGTTTTTGTTTTGTGTCATATAACAGACTCAGTGACTGACTAAGTAACTACAATAACTGCAGACTGAATGTCTTCTTTGTCTTTATGTTTTTACTATTTTGTATTTCCAACTCAGTTGATTATAGAACTGTAATAGCAATTGTGTTGTCATTTGCTAAAAATGAAATGAATTTTTATTGTTGTTGTCATTCTAAAATTGCAGCTTTTGTTCTTGGTCCTTTTGTCGGTCGGTTGGTCGGTGGTTGCTTAGTGTCCTGGTCCTGGTGACAATTACTTGAATGAGTTTTTGGCTTAAAAATGTTTACGCTTCTTGAAATCTTCTTTTGCAACAATGAACACAAAACGCTTGCTTACAATTACAATTAGCATGGCATGTGGCTGTTATACAAAATGGCGTCAGAGACGTTTATAGACAGTTATACTTCAAATTGCAGTGATGACTACTCCCCTGTATATATACAGGGATTTTGTATAGTATTCTGTGTTTTGCCATCTGCATTGTCATAAAATGCCAAAAATAAATTGTCATAAAATAGTAAACACTAAACCAAAAAAAGAAAAAAACAACATAGTGAAAGGATGAAAATTTCTTATTCTGATGAAGTCATCTTTTGTTATTTTTGTCTTGCCTGCCTTTGCAGTTTTCCTGTTAACATTTTTTGATAAAATAACTAAAATTAGTTTAGGATTTTAGGAAATTATTGTTGGCAACTTGCAATAAACCAAAATGCATTTTGACTATAAATTGAAATTTATAGTCTCATAGATATAATAATAGTATTTTATTATTGGTTCTTTTTTTATGTGTTTTTATTTATTTATGGATTTCTTGAGTTCATTCATAGATGGTATAGTGTTTTGAAAGATTTATGAAAACTTTCTCTCTAACCAAGAACTCATAAGTATATTTGACAAATGAATCACCTGATACCTCTGGCATTTAATGGTTGAGCTCACCGAGTAATTTGAGTCTTATGATAGCGAAATATGATTGGAAACATGACTTAGTTGAACCAATTGACGAATGAAAGAGATTGATTCAGTGACAGTCTGAGTATTTTCACTACTAGAGACATCAGGAGACCCATAATTATCTATGTAAGTCTTAATAACAGTTTCTGAGTCTCCACTAAGTCTTAAAATTTTTCTCAATTTCAGTTAGAGTATCTCCATTACTAGGAACATCAAAAATCCAATAATTATCTATGTAAGTCTTCAACTACTTGCTTGGTAGATACTATAGAATTACATGGTTTTCCCCACTTTTCCTTGATTTAAATTTTTTTTTTAAGTACCATCTTATCGAGTCAGCCAAAGAAGCAGCTGCCACAACACAAAAGTTGAAGAGGATTCTCCCAAACCTAGGTGGACCCAGACAGCAAAGACGGGTTTTGCTAGGTTCGGTGAGTAAATCTATACTGCTTTATGCGGCTCCGATTTGGGCTGGGGCTTTCGCAACTAAGTCATACTTGCGAGGAATAAAGAGTGCACACAGAGTTGCGAACCTGAGGATCTGTACAGCCTATCGGACAGTTGCAGATGATGCGGCGGGCGTACTTGCAGGTAGACCTGGATGCCCTGGCTGCAAGGTATATATACCTTGGCCGAGCAACTTCCCATAGGAATAGTTGTTTAGAGATCAGAAGTAGGTAGCAGATTAGCTAAAAAGAAGCGGCGGAGACGTTAGTTTCGAATTTACCCAATTCGCTACTGGCCACGGGTGCTTCAGGCAGTATCTGCATAGATTTGGGCTTGCCGAGAATCCATATTGTGGCCTCTGCCTGAACATCATAGAAGACCCAGAGCACCTCGCTCATGAGTGTCCTCGGTTTGAAGCACAGCGAAGCAGGATGTACGACTGCCTTGGATCTCCATGCAATTCGCAGGAGATCGTAAGGCGTATGATGTTTTTCTCGGAAGAGTGGGCTTTTTTCGCTACCGAAATAGCGACCATCATTCGTGATTTTCTCCTCCTTGTTTCACATTACAAAAAAAAAACAAATAAAAAATAAATAATGTTCAAGAGACCCGGAATTATCTTTGTAATTCTCCTTAAATTTTATGAATTTCCTATTTAATCTAATGTGGTGAATGTCACAATGATAAACTTAAACTCATTAATATATGTATTATATGTTAAGTGTGTAAGTTGTCTACTCACTTTTTGAGACCATCAGCTCCATTGCAACGTCCTTGCACTAAGAATAATGAACCACGATCCGCATTCAATAGGATTGAAACATTTTGTAGAATTTTGTGACACAATGTGCGCACTTCCAATTCGTTGCATATGTCCTTTACCTAATTGGTAATGTCGCAGATATATGTAGTTAAACAAGAACGAGGTAGAGAAACCAGATGTGGATGATGATAAAATAGACGAAAAAGCATTAGAGCGAGAACCAGAGCACCACAACATCATTAGCACAGCACATCATAGTAGTAGTAGTATAGACGATGAGAGGACAAAATTTAAGTCGAGTTGAGTTGAATCGATATGAAGTCAAGTGTATAGGACCAGCAGTAGCAAGTGAGTAGGATGCATCATGTTGTAGCAGCATATGGAGAAAAGAGAACGAACAACGAAAATGTGTTAACAACAAATTACAACTAAAATTAAGAGTTGACAGTTTTATAATTACAAAAATAAAAAACAACAGAATGACACAAAAAAAAACAGTGTCAACTTGATAAGCGACATGTATAGTAATTACATTCGGAAGTGTAGACAAAGTTATAATTTATAATTTTTTTAACATTGAAATTTATATTAGTAACTTAGAGATTAAAGTCCAATAGAAAGCGTAATGTTTAAAAATATTCATGAACTAAACTAACAAACAATAAAGACTTTGCCAATACTAGATAATGGTGACTACTTAAGTCATTCATTCATTTCATTGTGTTTACTACTATTGTGTTTTCTAATACCCGAGAGTATGATTAATATTTTAATACTCATGCGAGTCAAATTTTGTTTAGTGATAATAAAATAAAATGAGTTGTACACTTCCGTTAACCTAACTGAACTTATCTTTGACTCACCAATTCAAATATGAGTTCTTTCTCATCCAATTGCTTGAGCTCATTACGTGATAAACGTTGCGGTCGATGATGATAGTAATTATGATGATACTGATTATGATAATTGTATTGGCCAACTGCATTGTTGCCACCGGCACTTCCATTGCCGCCACCACCACCATTACCAACAACTACAATTCCACTGCTACTACTACTGTTACCGCTACCACCAACATTGCTTCCACTATGCTGCTGTTGTTGTTGCAGCTGCTGATACGAAGGATGATACTGATGATATTGACTGCTGCCACAGTTTTGATGAATGCCAGCATTGCTATTGCTAATGCCACCAATACCTGAACCATTTGATGGTTCCATTTGTGGACCAATGCTGAGGAAGGTAGGTGTGCCATCGATTGTATTGACAATTGGTTTTAATAGACCGCCACGTTCGAATTCATGTGCAGATATTTTCCTGTAATATAAATGAGATGCATGATTAAAAAGGTTTCTTCTTTTTTGGTTTTGAAATTTCATACTAATTACCTGACTGGCGTTGTGGCTCCGGAACCACCGCGTGATGAGCAATTTGGCCCATTTGCATGTGTCGGAGATTGACTGCACAAATCATTGCCTGCCGTTGTGGCATGTGAAACGAGCCAAGCATCAACCGTTTGACGTGTGGCTTTCCTGTAATGATGAGAAAATTATACTAATTAATACTCAATTCTCAAAGGACGATATAGTATAGTATGAGACAACAGCTGGGTGTAGAATCACCATTTTATGCGTATAAACGTTTTTGTATTAAACATAAAAAATAATCCAATAAGTTGTCAGCTCATAAATATTCAATGACAACCGCATTGATGACGACGACACGCGCCGGCTTCAGTTCAATTCAATTCGAATTCCATCTCATTCTCTTCAGAGCTACCCAATCTGGTTTAGACCAGTCAGGCAAATAGACTTAGCATTCAAGGCAGTTAAATTGTGTTGTTATAGCCACGCGTTATATTCTCCTCATACAATATGTGTGTACATAAAAGGATACATATCCCACACTTACTCACTCGCTCGCATGTTTTTCAGACTTTTTTATGAAAGACCAACGAAAATAAAGAAAAATAACGCCAAACATTTGCCAACAAAGCTAACGAGCTTGAAATAGGAAACCAACGCTAACTAAGCCAAATCACAAAAAGGAAGAGAAAAGCCTTATGCAAACTACACTATGTATATCCTGAACATACTAACACTGAGTTGAGTGTGAGGCGGGAAACCTAAAATGATGCCTTTTGCCATATTGAAATCCTGTACCAGATTTACGCTTGAGCTTCTAATTCGCTATAAGTCCCCCGCCATACCATGGTTCATGGCATGAATCATCTATATTTCTATGTAATATTGTACATTCGCTTGCGTCCTTCTTGTTGTCGTCGTCATCGTCTGCATGAAAAGAAAACCCAATTTATGTTTTTGGCTGTTAGTGATTTTTCCTTCTTTTTTATTATGTGTTGCGTAAAATCCAACTGACACAAATGGCAGGACATATACATACACATGTGTATGTGAATGATGCCTCGAGGCAATCTCTATTAAAAGAGAATGGGCATCTTCTTTCGTATATACAAATATACAATACACATACTTATACTCGTAGATGGTGTGTGCAATGCAAATTCCACATCAAAGGAGGAATGGAAATGGACATGTGACAAAGAACGCCGTAAATAAATATATGAGGATTGCTTCGACTCGCATCGTATAATATTTTGTGTGCGACTATTAAATCCTGTATGAAAGGATTTTATATGCTTTACTTTTTATTGCATAAATATTTATTCGAATTTTCTTTTAAATAACAAAATGTCCCCATTTTCAATTTAATACAATAGTAAATATTATACTACTCATACATTTGATGATTGGTTGGTTGGCTGCATTTTATGATTTCACAATAATAAATATGATAAATAAAAAGGAAATTTCCATATGAAAAGGATATTGTCTTATCTTTCATGTAAAATTGAATTTATGTTTAATTAATTTGCAAAATATTTTCATATGGCAAAAGTACTCAATTGGTTTAAATGTTCTAGTGTCTGTCTGTCTATATGGTAGAATAAATATTCATTGGTAAATTTATAAATTAAGAAAAGATATAGTAATGTGTAAACTTTTGTATCAACTGTAAATTGTTCCTCCTGTATGAAATTCATATTTGATTGTACTTCCTGTATCTTGTATTGGCGACTTACCTTATAAAATAATCCTGTACGAATTCTTGATTTTCATCTAGCCATGACTCCATACGTGCATATTCTGCATCGTAGGCTTTATGTGCTTGATAGAATTGTTGTTGCTGTTGATGAAGATGATGATTATGTTGAAATTGCAATTGTTGCTGGTAATGTTGTTGTTGTTGCTGTTGTTGTTGTTGTTGATGCTGATTATGTAGCAATTGTTGCTGATTTTGTGCTGTTGTTGCTTGTGTGCTATGATGATGCTGATGATGATGATGCAGGTGTGTGGCATTCTGTTGCGACAAAGGCAGGGGGACACCGATGCCACGTTGACTAATCCATAGACCATTTTCGGTAACGCAGTATCCTGTGCCCCCCTGCTCCGCAGACATTCTGGTTTGCAATGCCGTTGAAGGCTCCTCAATGCTACGCAATTGCAGGCCTGCAAAAAAAACAGAAGGGGAAGAAAATCCAATTTAAATATATTAATAACAAGAAAATATCTTTTCATAAATTAAAAAAAAACAAAAATAGAGGAGAAAGAATATTTCATTTCATATTGCAACCGCATTCAGTTACAATTTGCAATTTAAAATGTAAATGTGCAATGTTGTGTGACAAGTGGTTGGACGACGGTATATTGTTTTTTTCGTTCTACACACCATCATACTCGTCTTTGATGATTGCTCTTTGCTTGTAAAGCAATTGCAGAGAAATGAAAATGGGAAGAAGGGAGAAAGTCACACGCGCACCAGGATATAAACAAATGTCAGGCTGCTATCTATCCAACCGGGACATGTCAAATGCCAATGCACGAACGCGAAAGGCACGTGTGCTTGGCAATGGCATTGGCAACGGCAACAAGCAACAACAATGACGATGACAACAAATTGTAAAATAATGAAAGACAAATTGTAAAACGTTTATATTTCTGAGCTTCCTTAGTCCTTGGTCTCATTCAAATGCTTTTAAAGGGAATTTCATAAAGTAAATAAGAATTCATAAAAAACAAACAAACAAAAAATATAGGAAAGAAAAAAAACCTTGGGAAATATACTACATACACTCTCTAACTGGGACTGCTATAAATATGATATATATTTTCATATTCAAATGTATGGAAATGTTTTCCGACTCATCAATTTCATGTCAAAAAGATAACAAAAGTCAATTGGCAAATCATGGGAGGACAATTTTGTATTTCTCAAATAGCCTTCAAGTGTCACATAAATCGTTGTGATTGTGACAATTAAACCGGGTATTTTTTATAAAAACTTCCTACTAAGAGTATATTTTGAAAAAAATTTTCTTCTTGCCTTGCCATTATTCCAGGACATAGCATAAAGAGTTTGTGCGCATGTAGGAATCTTTTCAGTTTGTTTGTTTAGGTTTTTGGGGAGGCAATAAATAACAGTGACATTTAAAGTATCACCAAAGGATCTACACACACTAAAAGAAAACGAGTATGCAATATGTTCTACAACAAACTCACAGTCACACACAATTGACTTTAGGACTTTAGGTTATTGAATGGTAAATTCACATACAATATTACAGAATTATGTAAAATAAATTTAATAAATAATATAAGAAATTCAATTGAATTTGAATTGAGCATTGAAACCCAAAATATATGATGGTTCCTTATCCAGTTAGTTTACAAAATCCTTAAACATAATTAAAATTATTCCTTCAATCAATTGAGTGTGCTAATTTCCATCATTTTGTTTCCAGTCGAATAAAATTTATTATTATTTTAAAAATATTACCTTCTGTGACTGCATTTATTTTTTTATTTTAATTTGTTCCTTCTGTGAGTAAATCACATTACCCTTTTCGTTTTTTGTTCTTTTTTATTTTGAAAATATGGTAACAGTGAAATTTATTAAATATTTTATGATCTGCTAGACTTTAGGAAAGAATTGTAATTTGAAGAAATATTTAAAATTATTTTTATTTTATTTTTGTATTTTTTTTATTTATTGTATTATTTTGGTATTTTTTTAAGTTATCATGTGCAATAGTTTTTTAAATCCTTTGCCTTCACATTTACTGTTACAATTTATTTGTTAGAACCATATGAATATCAAATATTTTTTAAGTTATAATGTGTTTCTTCTTTACTATTTATTTTTGGGGACTTGTTTTCATATTTCAATCATAAAACGATTGGATTAAATTGGTCATTTGGAGTTTTAATTTTTTTATTTTTTGTTCAAGTTCAAAATTATCATGATTATTTTATTAAATTTTGAATAGATAGTGAGTGAGATCAATAATAGGCTAGACACCATGGAGATACTAAAATAAATTTTTCTTTCTTTTTATTGTCTTATTTTATTGTTTTATGTTTTAACTTTTGTTTTTGTATTTAAAATTGAGAATAAAATTTTGTTTTCTTCACAAGAAACTAAGATATCAGTGTGATATATTTTCTGTGTGATCATATTATTTAGCCTAGAAAACATATCATAGTTTTTATTAATCAACATTTCTGTATTATTTCATTTGCATTGGTTTTTCCATTTGTTTTGCGGAATAAGTTTTTGATTTGTTTATTATTTCCATTGTTGTACTAAACATTTTATATTCTTTACTTTGCACTGCTTAAATACTTTCAGATATTATTATCATGAAAATCAATAGTTTCGGTTTCTAGCCTTGGATCAGGTCATTTGTATTGCTTATGTATGGTGTGGTATGGCATGGCAAGCCAATATAGAATTGACATTTGCAATTTTTGACACCGTGCAAAAGTCTCCAAGTTTAAAAATGGACAAAATGATATGAATTAAAATTATTCCTTCTGAGACTATTTCAATTTTTTAACAGTAACAGGTGGTTTAGCAAACGATCATTGTATCGGCTGCTGAAAAAGTTTATTTCCTCAATCACCGTGGGCATCTTAAGGTCACGGTGTAGTATGGTGTTTCTAACATACCATGGTGGTACCAGTTATGCGATGTAGGGCTTTATTTTGAGTTGCTTGCAACTATTTGACATTGTTTAGTGACAGTTTACTTTTCGCTCGCTCGCTTCATCTTTTGATAGCAGCATGCAGTGACTTTCTTCACATGTGTGCGCCAAGTAAGGCGCTTATCCAAGTTCAGACCTAGGTATAAAATATGATCCACTTGAGGAATGATTCTAGAGTCATATGAAATAACTGGACGAGCGCCGCACCTCTATGTGTACGTGCAGTTTGGCCCATGCTTCAAACCGCTGTAAATAGCTTTGGGTAATTTCCGCTGCTTCAATGGGGGTACTAGTTTTCTAAACATAGTTTTTATCATTTCTTTTGTATAATGTTTACTTTGTATTATTTTTTTAAATGCTTTTATATAATATTATCATGAAAATCAATAGTTTTCACTTGGAGTGTTGGAACTTAATGCTATCAGGACATTCGTATGGCATGGTACGGCAAGCCAAAAATTTAATTGACAGTTGCAATTTTTGGCAGCGAGCAAAAGTCTCCAGGTATATAAATGGAGAAAATGACAACATTAAATGACAAGTTGACAAACTTATTCATATGAGTGGATTGTTTTTTTTTCTCCTGTTATGTTTCTAAATATAGGAAATGAGGTCTATACAACTGTCAGTTTGTTTGTTATTTTTGTTTTTTAATTCATCAGACTCGTTCCTTTATGCCTTCTGTTTAACCACAAATAATGTTACATTTTTCCATTCCAAGTAGTTGATTGTTGCGGGTTTTCTTTTCTTCATTTGATATGAAGACCATAAACACCAAAAAACTTATGACAAGAAGATGCAAGGCAGGGGGAAACGAGTTCAGATTGAGGAGGAAACCAAGAATTTTCCATTTTGTGTAAAAATGTTGCTGCGTTAAGTGCCGCTGAGTGCACTGATGGTGTTTCATTTTTCAATTGTTTTTTCTCTTTGTTTTTGTGTTTTTCATATTTTTTTCAATTTCAATTTCCATTTAAAAAAAAAAATATATTTTCTCAGTATTTTTTGTTTTCATAGCCTCATAAGTTTTGTAGATTTTTTTTAGCTACTACATACAATATAAAAAAAACATATTGCAGAGTTTCGCAAAAATATGCAAAGGCATTATTTCTTTCAGTTTTTGTTTTGATTTGTGTTTATTTTACTTTTTGGCTGCTTGCATATGCAATGTGCCGAACAACAAAATGGAAAATAACATAGAATACTCAGAAATAAAGATACATATGTATTACTATAATATAAGGATAAACGAAAAGGAAATTAATAATTAATTAAATTTTATATTCCATAATAAAACTTTAACACTTATTGCACATTGATATTTTATTGGAAAAATTTTATGTTAATTTGAATAAAAATTTTTATATTGAATTCTTTTGGAAATTCAATTTTTTGTTTACTCTTCTCTCTTTATTAACAATTACCATAATGTTTGTTTTGCGGTGTACAGACTGATTATAGCTGAACGACTTAAAAAAGTTTCGGACTTCTAAGTTGCTTCAACAAAACAAAATTTTCATACCGGAAAACCAAATATCAACATAATTACTGTAGCAGACTGTGGTTGTAGGAGGCGCAATGTGGTTAAAGCTAAATAAGGCCCCCGGTCTGATGATATTTTGATGAATCAGCAGCATATTTGAAGATAAAACACTACATACGCTGATGATTCCTCACTCCAACAGTGATTAAAGTTATGCCTCAATAATATCATAGGCCAGGAATTGTTTCGTTAGAAGCACCACCAAACAGCGAGATAAACGCAACTTTTTCTTATTTAATTCTTTATAAATAAGTATATTGAGTAATATTAGTCACATATTTAAAATTTCTCTATTGCCTTATTTGGAGATACGCAAAAATGGCGATCTTTTGCGAAATCTCGCCCTTTGCATTGAGGTTTGAATTTTGTAAAATTTATTCCATGCACTAAAAGAATAAATTGGATATTTGGTTTGATTTCGGTACCCCAAGTATTAGTTTAAGTTGTCCATAGAACATCATGAATATGCTGATGGATTTGACATCAAGTTTAGTTTGATTATAAGGGATTTATAAACATGTGTTGTGCTTGAAGTTCTTTCAGTTTCTGAACATTTTGAAATAGATTTGTGTAAATTAGTTAGAATGACATTGATTGAAAATTAATAAATAGATAAAATTCGCTGACGAAACTTTGGAAACTTAAATCTTTCGTCCCTAGTTTGAGACTTCATAACTTTATTCCTTCTATTTATTTTATTGTATTTCAAGCGTCCCAATAAAGTTTGAAGTAAGTATTTTCAATAGCCTTAGTCGGTAGTGTGCGACTTATAAGAGAAACTAGATGAATTTTATTAGTTTCTGCTGGCATTTTGTTGAATGCAATCGCTGGTTTTGTATTATATTGCCAAATAGTTCGTAATTATAAAATTTTAGTATCTAATACTTGGTTTTTGCTTATTTTGAAGAAAGAAAAGAACCAACAGTCCCAACAAGGTTTTTGAGTGGGATTTTTTATTCCAATAAGGGGGAGTATTGCTCCAATATAGCGTTACAAATACAATTTTCTTATTAACATCGCTTTTTTTGTATTTTTCTTCGTATATTGGGACGTAATGTCCTACCGATAAACCATATTCCTTATTCTACTTCAATATTGTTTTAACATCTGTTTGAAAGGAATAATTTGTTGTATTTGGATAAAGCTGAATGATTGCCCATAAGCGAATACATATTTCTGAATTCCATCTGAGCTTGGAATCCCAATTATTTAGCTGTGTTGTGGTACGCTATAAAGTTATCTTGAGGTTATCTGTTTCATTGATTTAAATTGATTCAAAGGACATAAACTACTATATCAAACCAGTATCAGCATATTTTGTTTTTAATATCGATGATATATCATTATATAAATAAGATATAAATTTTTAAAATCATATAAATAATTAACAATTTTAATATCAGTATACCTTGTATTTTTAGGTTTAAAACTAAACAAGCGGCCCATGAATAAATTTTTTGCTCTGCTTGCTTTACCCAGTGCTATTTTTATATTCTCACCTGAGTGTGGTGGTGTTCGTGGTGGTGGTGGTGTTGTTGTTATTGTTTGTTGTGGACTCATATTAATTATGGTTGTTGTTGTTGCTGTTTCTGGTATTATTGTTGTTGTTACAACATTATTACAACAAGTTGCTGCCACCGTTAATATTGTTGTTTCTGCTGTTGCTGATGGCGTTGATGGTAACGAAGAAGAAGGGGGAGGTGGTGTTGTGTTTGTTGTTGTTGTTGCTGGTGCTGCTTGTGTTGGTGGTGGTGGTGGTGGTGTTTTATTTGATTTATTTTTTTTGTAGCGACAACCACGAAATCGACACATACTAGCAGCTTGGCCCATGGGGCCCGCCAGTAATGCAAATGTTAGACCCTCCGTTTTAATGAATTTAATTTTGTTAATTTTGTAAAAATTTCGAAAATTGAAAAATTCACAAAATATTCTTTGTCCTTTTTCTCCACTTGTTGTTGTCGCTGTTGTTGTTGATTCTGTTTATCTTGCTGTTGCTGTTGTTGTTTGGTTTTTGTTTGTTGATATTTTGTTTTTGTGGTTGTTTTTTTTATAGATGTTTTTATTATTGCTTTCACTTGTTTATTATCTTTTTGTTGATTTTCCTTTTGTCCTTTTTGATTTTCTGGTTGTTGTTGTTGTTGTAAATTTGCCTTTGTTGTTGCTTTAATAACAAATTGCAAATTTGTTTTGGTTTGTGTCCCTTTTGATTTAATATAAATTTTTGCTTCAAAAACTTTCATAATAACAAATTTTTGTTGTTGTTATAATTTTCTAATTAAATTTTTTTGTATGCTCCTTTATGAAATTAATGTTTTATTACTTATAATATAATATTTCCAAATAATTGCTCAGAGTTTTTTTTTTATGATTAAAAATTGTTTTTGTTTGCGCTGATTTTTTGTTAATTTTTCACTCGCATTAAATTTTATTATTTTATTTTCTAAAATAAGAAAAATCAATAAAATCAATATTAAAATTAATTTACAACATTTGATGGATGGACTCTTGAATTATCATATTTTATGTGCATTTAAAATTGAATTTTAAGTTATTTATTCATTTCTTCTATTTATTTATTTATTTAAATATTTCAAAACACGTGCCACATACTTGAAAACGTGAGTGCAAACTTTGTAGACACCGCAAAAGTCAAACACGTTTGGTTTTTTCATATCATTTTCCTTTCACTGTTTTTTTTCTACAATTTTGTAGCTTGCACGCCATTTTGTTGGTTTAATTGATTAACATGTACGACATTTTATGCGTATTTCCTGTTGCGCTTCTTTCATTTTGTTACTTTTCCTTCTGTTTACACACGCGGCTCTCATTCACTTAGTTTCAATAAATAATACATAGAAAAACATGGTAACACTTCCTTCCATCGCCTAGCATTCTTCATTCTTCCTGTTACTAAAAGCCGGCGGCATTGCCAGATATATGTATATCATAAGTAGCACGTGAACACACTCAACTTTATAGGCAACATCATCATCATCATCATCATGATGGTTGTTGGTGTTGTCATCACCCTCACATGAGTCATTCAAGTGAAGAGAGAAAATTGTTTGTGTTTTTAAATTTTATTTTATGCTTGAATATTTTCTACAAAAAATATATTTGAACAGCAAAACATGGCAAAGGCGGATATACTCTTACACCTGACGCCTTTTCAATGCTCCTCCTCGCCTGTTGTGTGTTGTGTTTATTTTACCTTTTCTTATTTAGTAGCATTTTATAGACTTTTTGTATTGTTTTTATTGCCATGAAATACATTTTTTATTTATAAGTATGTTTTCCCTGTAAGCAGGCAGTCAGGCAGGAAACCTAATTTTGTGGAATTCTGTGATTTTTCACTTAAAATCTGATAATTTATTAAATAAATCTCAATGCGAACAAGTTAAGCATAAATAATTTATTGAAATTCTCATCAATAACAGAAAATGCGCTTAAAAGCATGCTACATTTTATCGAATTATAGTAAGTGTTTGTTTAGGACATTATGACCTTCAATAACATAGAATTTTATGGTGCATTTCTCATAACATTTTAACATTCTTAGCATCAACATTGTTAAATTTAAGTACCCTTCTTATAATGATATTTTTCATCCCATTTTCCATTTCCCACTGAAATTAGCTATTTTCTTTCAATTAAAAATCTACCAATTTCATTAAGAAGGACAATTTTCTAAGTAAGCGAAGTGAGTGAGTGAAATGCGTTTGCATGACCCCCATGAACAAACAGGTAAACATTTTCAAGAGTAACCCCACTAGAGTGTTTGCAAACAACTTCAGTTTTTCGTATTGTGGACCCACAAAAAAGCATTTCCTTTTAGTAAGCATTTTTTTACATTTATTTTGCTCTCTATCTCTCTCTCTGCATCTATGTGATTTTGCTTCTATTTTTTGTTGTGAATAGCAACAGTCTAATTAAAATGATTTAATTTAATGGAATTACCAACGTTTTGTTCAAGCATGGCACAATGAAGACATTGACAAACGATGGACTGAACTAAGACTGGGACAGGGACAGACACCAGAAACAGGACAGGCATTGAGTAATGAAATGCCTTGAAATACTCTTTTGGATAAAAAGAGGATTTCTATTCTAGATAAATGAATTGAAGCTTACAAAATGTAGAGAAGGGCAATTGATATACCATGGCATAAGAGGCAATGTGTTACAGTCATGTTCATTTGTGTTGTGTTGTGAGTTGAAATGACAGTTAAATAAAATAAACATTGATGACAATAAACCAACACAATAAACAAAGAAAACAAAACTCGTATGTAAACATAAAAAAAAATAAACTTCAGTCATATCGAGGAGACAATACAATAAAATTGTACACAAATAAGAGTAAAAACCAGAAATAAAGACCACACAGTATGACAAGCAAAATAACAAATAAATTGTCAAATAGACAGACTAACAGTCAGTGAGTTATTCATTTAGACAAACAAATGAACAAACAAATGACTTTCATATAATAGAAGATAAAGCATTAAAGTAACATGCGCTTTCATGTGCACTTCATTCACTTAACATCTGACTATATACTGTCTATTGTACATAACTAAGTATATAAACCAAACCATTATCTATGTACTTATGTATTTGTATATAGTGGCAATAAAGTATCTCATATTTCCATGTATAACCAAGAAGAATATAACAAAAAGCTATGTAGCAATATCAGCGTTTTTTTTAACACCATAAAATGATTCAAAATGTTCATTTGACGTGCCTCGCCTACTTTTGTTTCGTTTGGCAGTTGATCATTATCATCATCATCATCATCATCATCACTGTTGATAATAATAATGTTGATGTAGTATTAATGCTGACGATAATGGTTGGTTGGAGTCAACATTTGATTGCATTCAGTTACAAAAGTGAAGTGAAGTCGGATATTAAGTTAGTAAATATCTGACTGACTGAGTGAGTGAGCAAGAGACTAACTGAATAATGGTTTGACTGACTGAATGAGTAAGTGATTGAGTGAGTTTTGTGGTTGCATCGTTTTACTGTTACATGAACACCGGAAATTATTTAATTTACGCTTCGTTTTACCACCATCGATGATGGTGATGACGATGAAAAAATGAAACTCGATAGACATAAATCAAATAAACACAAAACAAAATAAAATAAATAGAGAGTAAATTCAAGTGACTTACAACTATGAAAATTGAAATATAATTTAAGTGTTCAAGATGGAAAGATTTTTTCAAATGGAATTCTCACTTAATTTCACAAGTAAATCTAAAATTTTCATATGAAATATGGACACACTTCAATAATACAAATATTAATCATACGCCTCTTAACAAAGATTGCTATGAGTAACACACTTTAAGATAATTAAACATTATCTTGACTTCATTTTGACGCTTATCTAGAACGAGCTACTCATATGTATAACATTTGTTCATTCATAGTATGCTCAAGGCAAATCTTATCAGAGTTTTACACTTTAATAAACACCCCACAAAAAAACAAAAATGCACTTCAAATTTAAACAAAAACAAAAAAATAAATGAAAAAAACGTGAAATACACAAATCGCTTATCGACATTCATTGCATTTGAATGCGTTTGGGGGGACGTGTACCATATGGGTAGTTAGTAGCCTAGCATATGGGAGGCCTTCAATTGCGTATGTGACAGGCAAATAAGCAAAGCAAAGCAAAGCAGAGCCAAGCCAAGCAAGGCAATGCAACCTTGACAATGACCGGAGGCTCAACTAAACACAAAACACCAATGACGACGACAACGACGACGGCGCGATTCTTTTATAGGAAAATGTTTGCATAGCATAAATTACAAAGAAGCAAAAAGACGTGTATTCAGTTTCAATGAACACTCAATACCCTTCTTCATATGAGAAGATTCTTTACATCAAGAATCAAGAGAATCACATAGAAATTTTAAAGATTTTTAAGACTGTTTAATGACTTAAGAAGATCAGTTTATACTTGTAATTCAATAGTTCTTGAGAATATTGAGTTGGCATAATAGTAATTTTGGATTGCAAGGGCTGGGCCATCCCATGTCGATTTTGGCTTGGACGAATTTTCAAGCGCATTGTCCACTATTTCCTCGTCAATTTGGTCAATTTTGGCGCGAATGTTTTGACTCAAGTAATCAATTGTTTGGGGATTGTCGGCGTAAACTTTATCTTTCAATGGACCCCACAGAAGAAAGTCCAGCAATACCAAATTGCAGCTATGAGCAGGCCAATGGACATTGCCAAAATCGGACCAAAACATGGCCCAACCTTTATCAAGTAAGTTGAATAGATCGTCATTGTTGATAGCCAAAAATTCTTTATGCTAAGCACATTTGGCTCATTTTGTTAAGTTCTTTGGCGACTTCATGTTCCATTGAATAAATGATTCCAATGATACCAGATTTTCATATCTAAGTAGAACAGAAAGGATCCATCATATCTTATAAACTGATGGATGATACCATTCACATTAATTATGAGGGAAATATGTGTACTTGACTTGTATAAATTGAGAAACTTTGGGCAAATTTATTGCCTTAGTTGAATATACATGTATTTTGTAATCATGCATAAATCACGCCGGCTGCTGTGACTGTGTCGATTTTAATCATAATAACCACAAAAACAACTATGACAATAAGAACAGCAACAACAATCATCACCATTATCATAATAATAATAATAATAATAACAATATAAATAATTCACATATGTGCGCTAAAAGAAATTACACACCATGGCATGGCATGACATCTCATCCCAGATCAGCTCAGATTCCATGCCATGCCGTATGTCATATTACTATGCTGTCCCACAAACACAACTGGCGTCATTTTCTATTCACTCTACTCACTCAGTCACTCACTCACTCACATAAACTGACAATTGAATTGAATTAAAATTTTATCATCCAAAAAAAGAAAAAAGCAGAAATTGTAAGAGAAAAATTAATAAACATAAGAAAAATCAACTTTGATTTACTTAGTAAGTAGTACGAGTATAATAAAAAATGAGATGCTGACATGAGAATATCATATACTATACTATATGAAGCATGGCTGTGCTGGAAGCTATGAAAAATATTTTACCTTGAGAAAACGTAAATGCAGTCAGCTAAAAACTTGTGCACTTTTACACGTGACAGCATTTGCAAGCCTTTCACACTTCACGGAGAAAAACAAAATGTGAAAAAAGTCAAAGCCTTATATGCGCTCAACATTTTTACGCACTGTTGGCATCCACTTGGCTTTCGCTTTTAATTACCGACAATTTTTACTTTTTAACTCAAGAAAAAGAAAACATCAATTTTCCTTACACGCTCACAGCGAACCGTGATGATGGAGGGAAATCTGTGACAGGTTGCTGGTATTCTTAGTCTTTGCATAACTAACATAAAATGATGACAGCTTTAAGGTTCTCTCCCTTGTTCTCTTAAGTTCATTCATTCATTCATTAATTTATGATGTGCAACAACGCGAAATTTTCCAACATTCAAGCGAAGCGTTACTAAGTTTTCTTCCACTTGAAATACGTCGCTGCTATAGGAAATGGAAGCTGATAAAAATATAAAAACAAATAAGGTAAACATCAAAAGTATTTCACAACTTATACCTTCGGTGAAAATTTATGCTCTTCCTTGGTCTCCATGGAAATTTGATGGCAATGTCTGCTTATATCTTTCTTGTTGTCTGTCTATCTGTCTGCCTACCTGTTTTGTCTATCTATTTGTCTGTCTGTTTCTATTGGTCTGTCTTATGCTACCAAGGGGTTTTTCCTTTTAGCATATTTTTCTTTTCTTTTTTATATTTTTTGCACAAATATGAAGAAAATCACTTTACTTATGCATGTTTTGCTTTTGCTTTTTGCTGTTGGTAAGAACTTAATGCTCGCTCAATGGCAGCTTGGCGTGTTAAACTTTTCCATAAGCGTTTTCCCACAAAACTATGCTCCTTGACAGCACTCATACAGTTGGACACATAGACAGAGAGAGTCAGACAGACAGACAGTCAGATAAGCAACAGTGTTTGAAGAATTTTTTTTTTTTTTTTTTTTTGTTTCCAATGAGTTTACATAGTTTCCATTTTCCTAGGAATTTCCTGTTGGCTCTCTCTCTCTCTCTCTCTTAGTCCAATGAACACATGTCGGATAAGCAATATCATTGCTTTCATGTAAAAATTATCTTATTCAGAAGTAAAAGAAGAAAATCATTTCAAAGAAATAGAAAAACTCCACCTTTTTGTAGCTTTTCTATGCAAATATAATACTTAGGATATGATAGGAGAACTCCCACTGGCTTGTATTTTTACGCATTTCATAGTAATCGTAATCGTGCCCATCATAATGTCACCTAATGTGTTTTTAGAATTGCCTGTCTGTCGTCCTCAGCCCTTTTACTGCTCCTCCTCCTCTTTGCTTCGCGTGTTTATTTGTCTGACTGATTTGATATCTTTTTACTCTTTACTCACTTGTTGGTCAAAGTATTATACAAAACACAAAAAAAAAAGGTCAGCTCAACGATGGGAATGCCAGAGATACGAAACTAGTATATTGTAGCATACTCGTACTACAACAATATTATCTTTTATCTATTCTGAACATTTTTGCATACAATCAACGAACGACAGAAACGATGATAGTCGCCGACATTGGTGTCAATTATTATGTGCATATTTTATCTATCTTTCATATTTTCATATTTCTATAGAAAAAAAAGCAACTCTTTATTCGTGTAGTCGTATACTATATACAAATATACATACAATATGAAAGCGTGCCATTTACTCCTCTTAGTTTTATATATAGTATAGTAAATGAAACAGAATAGTATTGAATAGAATAGCTACAAGAAAATACTAATGAAAGGTATTTCTGTTTCATGTAGTACATAGCCATAGTATCTAAGTATCTATCTTCTATCTAACAATAACAACACAGCAACAACTTAGTCCAGACAGTTTTTTCTTCTTCATTCATTCAGTCATTCATTCATTTATTCATTCATTTAGTGTTTTGTTGGTGTTTGTGTTGTTACTTATTTTTATTGACTTTGTAAGCGCGCTTAGTGATAGTTGAATTGTGGCGGCGGCGTCTGCATTGTTGTTGTTGATTGCCGACGCCGCCTGTATTTACTTCTTGTTCATTAGTGTGAGTAAGTATCATCACACATACATAGTGTGTTTCTGTGTCTATATGGAAGATTGGCTAGCAACATTAAGCGTTCAGTTTATTTTAGTTTAAGACATCCAGCTGACTCTGACTGCCTGACTGCTTGACTAACTTTATATACTTGTGTAGTAGATACTATAGAAAATATTGTAATTTATCGTTGCCAAGCAAAAGCAATTTATCAAGGACAATGATATTTTATGCATAAAATTTTGTAATATTTAAACAAGAAACTGCTTATCTTGAAATAAATACATATGGACAAATTTGTTCATATAAAAAATTTTTAATAAAAGATTTAAGTTTAATAAGAAAACTGTTGCTTATGGCAATACAAAAAAACTTTTCAATTAATTAGAAGTTTTAACACAAACGTAAGTAAGGAAATCATTTAATTTAATTATAACAAACACGATATGCAGTTTTTACACTGAAATGTCCTCTTCTTTTCCCTACTCTAGGCGATTGTTGACGAGTTCACCAAGAAGCCTTGTGGCCCATAGTGATGGCTGATATGAAAGGGTAGGTGGTGGTGGACTACTGTCCAAGATTGCTCTCAGAGATCACCCTCTTTCTCTAAAACCAACCTGTGCACGAACAGAGGCAAATGACATTTTCCCAAAGTACCCAACTCCTTGAAGAACCCAACCAAGCCAAGCAGGGCAATCACAGAGGAGGTGTTGAATGCTGTCTGGTTCCTCTTCATCTTCACAGCTACGACAGAAGTCATGATGTGGAACCTATAAAGAAATCTTGCTCTTGCTTTCCACCTCCCTTCTATCGATGCTCTATACCAATGCTAGGGTCTCAGTGTGTTTAAAATATTGAACTGAAATATTACACAGACTCTTCGTCTTGGTGTCAGATTTATGAAATAAATTCTATCCATATAAGAAATTTAGAATAAAGATAAAATTATAACTCAAGTATTCTTAGTAGAACAGAAATCAATCTGTGCAAAAACACAACAAACTTGATACTTTTGATTTAATTTATTATAACAGAAAAACAACAACAAAGTTTTATTGTTATCATATTACCAATTTAACACAGTAAACAGTCTGTCTTGGAAACTTGTAAAATGAGTATTGAAGACAACCAAAACGATTACTTGAAGATGAAATACAAACAAAACTTGAGAAGACACAACCATAATTCGTTTATATTATGTATATTTTTTTTGTTTTTATTTCTAATTTTTCCCCCTTTTTTGTTTTGGTATTTTAATTTTTGCGACTTTGAAATATGGAAATTTTATGCGCAGCAAAATTCTTATCATAAATCTTTGTCATATGCTAAAATAGAACCTTTACTTCTGGTTAACTAGACCGAACAAATTCCTTCTCTTATCACATAGACAAAGTTAAGTTCCCTTGCGCATCCTTCGTTTTGTTATTGTACTTTGTATCTCCTAGATAAATTGTGAAGCTGCTATGAATATAATACCACCAAAAAGGATTGCGATATCATTGCTATTGCTATTTATGCCGCGCCATGTAAAACAAGTTAAAAGATACGACTTCAAAGTCAAGAAATGTAAATTATTAAAAAAAGAAATTGAATATCCTTCCATCATAATCCCCCATACAGTACTTTACCCTTTTGCATCATTTAGTTGAGTTAGTCATATCAATATTTCAATTACATAGCATATCCTAGTGATAGAAACATCTTCACCCAGTATTCTCTTATCTATTTTTTATACAATATCTTGTGTTGCTCCTTCTGATGTTGCTTTTGTTTCTTGGAAAATCTAAGTACGTGAGCTGTTAAGCAAATCTTGTAACTAATTTAATATCAAATTCAACTAAAAATAATATGCTCTCATGCTCTCAGACCCACAAGCAAACAGATTTGAGTTTCCTAGGCAGCAGTAGTAGAAGTGGGGCAATGGATTTATCATCTTAAACGTTTTGAAGCCTTAATATATTGTATATTTCTTCGAGACAAAAGCTAAAAAAGCTCCAAGTCAATGTTCAAGCAAGCCATATACTATACAATATGATGGCGCACTTGAATGAGCAATAAAGGACATGATCATGAAAGGTGGCAGTAGCAAACGCATTCCATATTCACGTTATCATTATACAATACAATATATAGAAAAGGCACCATCAGCAGCATTAGAAGTAGTAGCAAGTAGCATTAGCCAATGACGATGTGGTTGGATGAGTTAGTGAGTGACACAAGACTTGGAGAAATGCGTTAGATGCTGTTGGTGCTGCCAGTGTTTGTTATCATTATGACATGTTCAAAATTACCAATGACAAACGTGATTTGACTGCAAGAATATTGAGACCAACAGACAAACAAGCAGGACAGGATATGACAGTATGAGCTGCCATAGCTAAAAACTCACAAGAAAGGTCACATGCTCTCCTATGCCTGATTGCGCATGGTAAAAAAGTTTTTCCTTTCCATTTTTTGTTTCTGTTTTTCATCACTAAAAAAACAAACTACAACAAGGATAAAAGTTATAAAACAGTATTGCTTCCTTACTCTAAATGCTTAAAGTCTCTAAGATTTTTATACATTTTTTTTTGTATTTACTATTACTGTTGTTGATGATAATGATGTTGATTTTGATGTTGTTTTGTGGTCTTAGAATGTTTCTTTGGTTTTAGCAATGAAGCTTGTTAGTTTTCTTTGGTTTTTTGATTTGTTTTGCTATGTCTAAGTTTGTTTGCCTGTAAGTATGCAGCACAATATATAAATGGATAACATAAAATTTATTGCTGTTAAGAATTTAATGGTTCATTTAGATTTTTAGGATGAAATCATTTTTATTACTCATGTTTTCTGAGATTTATTACATGACGTGACAGTAAGAAAAATCTCTTTGAATTATGCATATTAATAGTGATTGTCTGAGATGATATAAGATATCATTATTGATTCTAATATACTCTATACATATGTCTAATACCTGCCAGGCAAGAACTTCTTTCATAATGGCATAGTGCCCACACTCAATATATTGTATAATAAATTACTTATGAGACCGTGTGCCATGGCAAAATTCATTTTCTTATTATAAAATAATTGTTGGCAATAAAAAACAAGTAAATCACCCCATTGCCATAAAAAATAGAATACTTAATTAAGATTATAAGAATGAAAAATACTATACGTACAATATATTTTTATGACAAACTGCCTTATTTAATCTATGAGAATAATAATTGTTATTATTAAAAATGGGGAAGGAAAATTTCAATAAAACACCATAAAATTCATATTTATTTGGTTGGTAGACAACATTAAAACAAACGCACCCCCAAAACTCACACCATATCAAATGTGATAATAAAAACTATAAAAAAATAAAAATATTATTATTATTGTTATTGTTATTCTCTTCTCCTTTCTTCTCTATTGTTTTTCATTAGATTAATGCAAGTGCGCAAAAAAGCAGTTCTTATTTTTGTATTATTTTTTCCATTATAAAATTTATTTCACTTAATGATAAGTAGTTTTGTCATCAGTTGTTATGATGATGATAAAGGCACAGCAAATACACAGATAGATAGATAGACGGAAGGGTAAATTGTGACACACTTTTGTCATATATATAAAAAAAATCAACAAAAATCATACAATTTCTACTGAGAGTTTTAGAACATGATTTGTATATTATTTGTAAGAGGAGAAGACACTAAGGAAACATACTCTTAGTCATTCATTTGTTCTCATTTTAATACATTTGAGATGAAAGATATCAAGAAGACCCTGTGCTCCATCAATATATCACAATATAAGTATAAGAAACTACTCTGCATAGAAAGGGTTAAATGGACAAAGTAACATAATTAGATATAATATAAGAAGTTCAAACATTTCAGAGTCTCAAGTTCTATCAGTATTTCAGTCCATTCTTGCGAATTACCACCTCCCGTTGAATCAGAAGAATTGGTCGAACGATATGAAATGATTTAAAGCCTGGACCAAACGTTGGAACATTGACATAAATCCAAACCAGCCAATTGTTCACATACATGTGGGAATAGGTGGCAACGACAGAATGTTGAGAAGTGGCCAATTGTTTTGAAAACGAGATAAGGCGCGATGCTTGTCAAGTAATTAAACTTAACTATAGCATCATACCACAGGTTGACCAAGTTCGATACCTTGGTCTGATCCTGGACAACCATCTAACTTGGTGCACCTATGCAAAAAATATCACTGAATGTTGCTGCCAACAAATAAAAAAAAAAAATATATGGGCTCCGGATAAACAACAAACTGCTTATAAACAGACAATTAGTGGCACCCGTCCAGCTATATGGCATCCAAATATGGAGGACGACTGCTCCATACAACATAAGGAAAATTCAAGCAATGCAAAATAAAGGACTGCGACGTATAACGATACTTGAGCAAATCAGTTTCTTCAGCAGCCGTTATAAAGATCGCCTGCTTCAACACCTCAAACCCCTAGCAAGGGCACTAATACACAACAGAAGTCCACGAGGATCAAAACAACTTCAACCCAACGACCTCCCCAAAAGGAGCTCGTAAATACCAATAACTTTCTTCTAAGTACACGTGACTATTCCCAAAACTGATGATACTGGTGTTTAAAAGGAGGTTCAACCATTCAAGACTCTTAAAGCTCTATTAATATTTCAATATTTAAGAAGCTAATCTGCATAGAAATGGTCAAATGGAGGGAGAAGCATGACCAGATGGAATATAAGAATACTAAGTTCCATCAATATACATATATGGAAATAATCTGCATAGAAAGCAAAAAATGAACTGTGTAACAGGTTTATAAAGAATATTTGTGCTTCGACAAACATACTAGATAAGACAAGTTGATTGTAACGATTTGAATCATTGAATTTCCAGGTTTTTTTTTACCATTTTTTCTAGACAGTTTCTATTTGTACTTTGATTGCTTTATTCGTGCTTAGTTGTGTAGTCATACTCGTGTCATTTTGTCGCTTGTTCATAATTGAATACACGAGCAACATGTGATAATAAGAATTATTATTTATTTACTAAATTATTAAGTAAGACACACAATGAGACATTTAAATGAATACTGCTTTCGCACATCGTGTGAAATTTTTACTCGTATTGTACAATAGTACTATATGGTATACTGCATATTGCCATGCCAGACAACCATTGACTTTATCAAATGAAGTCAAAGGCGCGTAACATTTATGTTTATTTTGATTTTGACACTCGAATCCAAGAGACTCTTTGCAATATCAAATAAAGTTAAAGTAAACTTCCTATCCGCCGCCAATATGGTACTACATACTTAGTTCAAACAAAGTAATTTCATGTTCCATTGTGAATTTTTCATTTTCTCAATGAAATTCCTTTTGATAATTAATTAAATTTAATGACAATGGAATCAGCATTTTTAAATAAGAACAAATAAATAACAAAAGAAATTCATTCAATTTTATTTATTTATTGGCAATGGCGTCAATGGCAGCAGTGGCGCCTTTTAATAAATCAAGCTAAAATATTTGACACCCCAAACAATAGAAGATATATGAAGAAAGGGGGGCAAAGAGAAACTATGATATCAAAATATTATTGTTTAATGTTATTTTAGCAAATAGTACATATACATATTTCCTGTTGTTTCAATAAGACAGAACATGCAGAGTTTCCTATTCAAAATGTCAATAAACATATTTGATTGTCACCCTCGCAAAATGAAGTTTCCTGCCTTCTTTCCTTTCTGTCCCTCTGTCTGTATTTGTGTGTTTCTTGTCTGCCTTATGTTGAAAGTATAAAAATAGAAACCTTTAATTATTATTATCATTACTGTTATGATTATTATTGCGAGAGTATTTCGGGAAATTTCTAAATGGAAAGTTACCAAAAATAATTGTAATTTGTGACCTTTTTTTGTATTTTATTTTGTGTCTTACAATTGAAGAGAACAATGAACTAAATGAAATTAAATGAAAATGTAATAGTCGAATAGAAGCAGTAAAAATGTGTGGGTAGCTAAAATTAGTAGTGAGAGGAAAGGCAAAGAAAATTTACAATTGAACAATGGTAGATAGAAGAAAAACAAAAGGAACATGGGAGGTTGGAAGGAGCAATTCTAAAATGCAATAGAAAATGATTTTTGACGTCAGTAAAATTCATGGAAGCGCAACCTCAAAAGAGCTTTGTACTCTTGTAGATTCAATGAAACAATGTGGGGGGTTCATTTATTGCAATTGAAATAGCTCATATTACAATAGAATATGAGATACTTTGTACATACACCCACACACATACTTTACTTTGGTAAATGGAATATTTTTTCCAACTAATTTACGCTTGAGATGTTCTACTTAATTTTATTTATCTAATATCCTTGATCTGATTCTATTGTCCCATGAGAATTATTTTTCTTCAAATGAATTTCTTTTGTTTTTCTTAAACCTAAGAAAAATTAGTTACTATAAATAGAATAGAGTTATTTTAAGCCTATAAAAACTCATGCTCTCTACCTCTCTCTCTCTGTCTCTCTTACGTTCATGCATAACTTCTAAGAAAAGCTTTTAAAGGGAAAATGATGACAACAACCAAGCCAAGGTTACAAAAAATAAAATAAAAGGATAATAACATAAACACGTACACAATATTTATATAAATAGCAATAAGGTTAACCATATCTGAATGCAAGGTAAAAGCATAAGCCCGAGGAATGAGATACGAACACACACACACAGAAATGTGAAAGAAAGAAATACTCAAAACATTTGCCTTCAGGCATTCAACACTGCTGGTACTGCATACTTTGGTGCGTTCAAGCAACAGCAACAAACATACCATATAATATAATAAGTAGTAGTATAATAAAAGTATGAGTGAATCAGTCAGTGAGTGAGTAAGTGTGTGTTGTATCTGAGTAAGTATCTTCTGTGTGTGTTTAGCCCGATGGCAGTGCATTAGCTAAGCAAACAAAATAAGCAGCATAAGCTTTGTCTGTAAAGCAAGCTTAACTATAATTCTTTAGTATTTTATTTCAATATTCTTATTAGAAACATTCAAAATAATATGGAAATAAAGAAAGCATGGACTTAAATGCTAAGCTTAGTTGTTTCGGATTTACAAACATTCTTGTAAAGAAAAACTGCATCAACTAAAAATAAAATACAAAAGAATAGCATCAACAACTATTCATTCATATCAATTCATTCACTCACTTATCAGAGTAGAGTCACTTCAATCATTCATGCAATCAAACAATCAGTTACTCAATGAGTCAGTGAAATAACAATATTGTCAATCCATAGTGTTTTTGTTATTCTTTTCTTATTCAAGCATGAAAACAATGAAGGAACAAACGAACTCACTCACTCACTCATTTACTTACTCAGTCATTCAGTCAATGAACTATTGAAATTAAAGTAAGCGAGCGAGCAAGCAAGCGAACGCATCAAATGGCGTCAATGAGTTGACAGACACAAACAACACAAAACAACACAAAAGTTAAAGAGTCAAGTCATGAATGAGTCCAAGAGGTGGTGAGATACTCAGGAGGTCGATTTCATATTTAAGCGCAACAATTGTCTACTAAAAAAGAAAACAATGCAAAGTAGAATATGAACAAAGTTAAAAGAAAGAACAAAACAAATGACAAAAGATCAGAATCAGGGAGAGAAGAAGCAAGAAAGTAGAGTGCAAAAAAGAAAAAAAAAATGACGAGACCAATGACAGTTTCAGTTTTGCAAAAGCTTTGAAAAGATATGAATGCAGATTAACATTTTTAACGCGCAGTTAAACAAAAAAAAAATAATACAAAAGAAAAACAAAACAAAAGAAAAGAAAAGTTTTAAATTTTTATGAATATATGAGATAGTTGCAATGATAAGAACAAATAGATAGAAAGATTGACAAACAGTCAGTGAGTGGAGACAGTGAGTAGAAAAGAAAGAACTCAATAAAGACTGTTGATAGTTATAATACAATTATAAGTATATTGTATAAAAAATAATATAAAATAAAACAAAACCACTGAAATCATTTATTTTCATTGAGAAATTTGCAGTAAAGACAATAAGTAAGAAGTCTGAAGTCAGTCAACGTCAACTGGCGCATCGCGTAAGCTATTGAAAAACTAGTACAATAAAATGGACAAAGAAAAGAAATCCAAATTGTAAATAAATGAATGAATGAATAAACGAATAAATGAATGATTGATTGGCCTGTGTGGGTTGAATTGGATTGGATTTGTTAGATGAGTGGGTGGTTGGTTAGTTGTTTGGTTTATTTGTGTTTTAAGAATTTTTTGATGAAATTTTTTCTTGAATCATCATCACTACAAGCAAATTTATATCACATAGTATATTATATCATTTATTGTGTTTATATTTTTGTAGCTGGGTGTGCACATTTGTTCAATGAAGCATAAAATTGATTTTCACCGTATAAAACTGTTTCATTTATTTTTCCATTTTATTTTTTATTTATTATTTTTTTAATTATAATTTATATTTTGCAATTTCCGTGCAAGTTAATATTATTAAATGATTATATGCGCTTCATAGATTGTGGAAATTGTTTAACTTATTCCGTAGAAAATAAAAATTGAAATTAATTATATTTTAAATACATTAAATATAACGAATTTTTGGAAATTTTACCATTTTACCATAATAAACAACAAGGTTAAGCAAGATAAAAACAAACAACTGTTTCCCAGGAATGAAGTACAGAAATGATAAAACTTGGGTGCAGTATATTATTGTGGAACATTTGAAGAATTTTAATGTACCCAATGAATGATGTCAGATCACATGGAAATTCATTCTAGGTTTCTACAATATTTTGATGAAATAATCTGCATAACAAAGAGTCACACATAGGTAAACATAAGGAAGCCTCAAAATTCATTGACCAATTATAAATGAACATATATTAAATTGAGTTTGTAAAATGATGAAGATGATGAAATGACGGAAGCGTTCTAGATAATCGATTCTCCGGTTAACTGAGGAAAATTTTTGCATCATGCATTTGAAATATCCCATAAGTCATTCTTAATGTTATATGACTTCTTAAAATCTTATAAATTGTTTGACCACCTTTTGCATTTGGGATTTGCGATAGTGGATCTTAAAACTCCAATTGGGTGATAGAAACTTAACAACAAAATTTTGAGCTGTTAGTCTCTCCACCTCTAGATGTGACAGACAATTATTCAACAGTACCATCTTCTTATAAAGCCATTCTTTTAAAATTCTTTCTCACCTAAGGTACGACATTTTTTTTAAACCATTCCAAGAATAGCGTTTGTGTAACTCAAGCTATTATGTTAGCTTTCTAATTTCAGTATCGATCTCAGATAATTGATACTCCCGGTTAATTGAATCACGGATAATCGATGCCCATGTGTTGATATACTCAATCATTCTTAGTTAAAAAGTTATAGTGGTTTGAATTTGAATTAATGCAGAGCCCCATTTAAGCTTTAAACCACAGTAGATGAGTTTTGTTTATAAATTTCTTTTGGCATACATTAAAACTAAAACAGGATAGATTAAAACTAAAACAGGATAGATTTCCGGATAGGGGATGTTTGATATCTTTTTCCGGATAGGTCAGCTAAAAAAGGACAGATCTGTCCGGAAAAAGGCTAAAATAGCATCACTGCTAGCAATGAAGGATAATAAAAATAATTTAAGTTTCAAAGTCTATTTTGTTTTCTTATATATTAGCCATTATTATTCATTGAAATGATTTGCTATTTATATTCGTATTCCTAATTTGTTAAGAATTTTTCATCATTGCACAATAGTTTTTCTTTATTTTTGTGTTAATCTTCACGCATTACTCATATGTTAAATATGAGAGCGAACAAATCGCAAAGAAAATAATAAATTAAAAAAATATTGCGGGAAATTTCCGAAATAAAAAACAAAAACAAATATTTAAAAACGGAAAATGATATATGCACGTATGTTCATCACATGCCACTTAAGCTTTAATATATTTAATATATTGTATAACAAATATTTGTTAATAGGAAAAGGAAATGACTAAACATATGAGAATTTTCTAGGGACTAAGGAATGAGTTAATTTTTTTAATTAAACAGAAAATCTGTCTCACATTTTTTGTTAGCTTCAAATACTTTAAATGACAATTCTTAATTAAATGTATTTTTATCTCTATTTACTGTGTTGTTAAATTGACATTAAGGAATTTAATTTTATTTATTTCACACAATAAAAGTCAATAACAATACTACAATAAATGGGAGAGATACCCATACAATGAAACTACGTCAAGAAGATACAAAAACCAGACACTTTATCACCTTTCATTTCTTTTTTCTTTCATTAGACTTAAATTAAAAGAAAATACATAAGTACATAAAATTTTGCGTATGCCAAAATTCAAAAGCGTAACACAGACAAAATTCACAAAACTTTTTTTGATTGACGTCAAATCAAGCAAAAAAAGAAAAAAAGCAGTTAATATCTTTTATGGTAGAGGAGGGTAGAAACAGAGAGAACAGAATGGTCTACACAAGTTGTTGGTTGGAAAAAAAAAACTGTATCCAAAGTACAAAAATTAACAGCATGCGAAGTGTGTGTTGAACAAGTTAAAATAATTATCTTTAGGTGTCTTTTAAATTTGACACACAACATAAAAAATGTGCAAAAATGAATGAAGTTGATATGAAATTTAAAATGAAGTCAGAATCAGATGTCAATACTTATGTTTGTAACAGAATTCATTGTGATAACTTAAATTGAAGAAAATATAAGTAAACAAGAAAAATGATATTCAATAACAGAACCTAGAACAGCGCAAATTTTCTCCTAGTTTTGCATATACATATTTTCTATTGAACAGTCATGATGGAGAGAAGAATGAATATTTGCGCTAAAATTTTACGATTCTTGTAGAAAAAAGAAAAGCAAGGAAATTTCATTTGTATTTTTGACCCTAAACTGAGCTTTAACCATCATATTTCTTCAACTGTTAATAAAGCTAAAAGTATTTTTGGTTTTATTAAAAGATGGTCTAAGGAATTTAACGATCCCGTCGTTACAAAGCTTCTTTTTATCTCCTTAGTCCGCCCAGTACTCGACTACTGTTCGTGCGTCTGGAGCCCTCAATACAAAGTACATCAAGACCGTATTGAGTCGGTTCAGAAGCAATTCCTTCTTTTTGCACTTCGGGGCTTAACTTGGAACCCTAGTGTACGGTTGCCTTCTTACTCAAGCAGGCTTCTTCCTATAGATCTTTCTTCGTTGAGTAATCGCCGAATTTCTTTAGGAATAAACTTTCTTCATAAACTTATTACTGGTATTGTTGATTCGCCAAGGCTTTTGAGTCAACTTAGTTTCTGTGTCCTTAGTCGTACTACTAGGAATTTTGTTCCTCTTGCTCTAGGTAGGTGCACAACTAACTTTGCCTCACATGATCCATTTCGTGTATTATGTGATAATTTTAACAAAATTTACCACATCCCTTCTCCTGAGATTTCGCCCACCACTATCAACGCTCTGGTCTTGCAACACCTACTCCATCTCCATCCACCGTGACTGAATCTGGACGCACAATTTTGGATGGGGTGTCTAATGTCTGTCTCTCCCCACACATGCTGTGAGTAGGGGCATAGCTAGCTATTTAACAAATAAATTTCCCCCACCGGGTCAGAGACAGATTTATTTTCTTTTTGCATAATTAGTTGTAAGGCTTTATTTTAAGTACTTTTAATGTACTTTGTTGACAGTATTTTGTCATAATTAAATTAAATAAATAAATAAATTTAATATTTTCCATATTGCATTTTCTCATTCAAAGAAGCTTTAATGGTCATTACATAACAATCTCTGGGATTAATCAAAAAATTATAAATCTTGCACCATAATTACATATAAAAACATTTTAACTATATAAAAACTTCATAATCGTATGAGTTTCATACTCAGCAATACAAGATGATTTATAGTTTTAATGTTTCAGTATTCTTCATGTGAATTTACAAAATCCCATTACTTTTAACACTAAATACCTTATGGTATAAACACATTGAAAGAAATCTGTCACGTGACTATTTTTATAAATCTCAATCTGTAGTTTTGTATATTAAAATATTTTAATTTTCTTTTTTTTATAGTACTCGTATTAATAGTGTTTACTTAGGTCGATCTTAGTTTTCTTCTTCTTAATATTTCTTATTATTTTTATTTATTGCTAAAAAAATATTTAGCTTGAATATTTGCCAGTTTAGTTCATTTAATTCCATTCATATGATTGACTGGATTGTGTTTTTTTAGATTTTTTGTTGTCTTGTGCGCACGTACCATGAATTTTTTTCACAGTGAGTAAGGTAAGTTCTGCGTCAACAAATGAAACGAAAAACACCAGAAGAATCACACACAACTATAATACTACATTTAGTCTTGGAAAAACAAAAAATATTATAGAATAAACGAGAATAGTCTAAGAGTGGAACGATCGATCGATCAACAAAACACACAACCAACCGACCAAAGGTAAGAAGTAGTCTAGTAAGTAAGTAGTAAATGTTGCCAACACAAATTAAATGTGTCAATTAAGTATAATTTGTGTGTTGTTGTTTCTATCTCTGTATTTTATATATTTCATATTTTTTGTTGTTTGTTTTTAGGCCAAATGATGATCATCACATCATGACGTTCCATTTTTTTGTGTGCCGTATGAGTGACAATTTTATTAAATGACATCAAAGTAACTGAGCGACAACGACAACATACTAAATATTCGTTCGTATATAGATAGAATTGTATATTTATATAGTAGAGGGTTATTTTTTTTCTTTTTGTCATTTGCTAATCAGGTGTTAATTTCAATTTGATTATTTAGATGTACCCAGACGTCGGATACGTAGTGTCTGGCTATCTGTTGTGAGTAGATGAGATGATACTACATATTTGTCTGTGATAAATAATCATATTAGTTAAACACAAAACTTCTACGAAGTGCAAAATTTATCTATAACCAATGCTCTAGTAAAGTGATTTTTATTATAATTTCTTTTCATATCATACTCGTATCATTGAATAAATTTCTAAAAATTGTCATTGATCAAATTTTAAATGCTTGAATCAATAAAAAAATTTGAAAACTAATTTAATTTTCTGTTTATTTTGATTTGTGCAAATGAAGAATTTCCTTTTCATTTCACACTCTGTAATGATTTTGTTTGTTGATTTAAGGCAAACCACAAATACAATGACAAAAAGCCAATACAACTTAAGACTATACTAATACACCCACTGGACCTCATTATCATCATCATCCTATATTCTTTTAGCATTTATTTTTCAATTTTTTCACATGATTTGGAATTTAATTTTGATTTTGTTTTGGTTTTGTTTTATTTTTTTTTTGTTTCACTCAATTGAAATTTATAAATAATTATAAATATTCTGGGGAAATTGTTGAAATGTACGTGGTATGCGGATTGCAACATTTTATGGGTTTTTTTTCCAAAGAAAAATATTCAGTAAAACAAAACAAAAAATAAAGAAGAATAATTATAATTATTTTATGGCAAATTATATGGCATAACGCTAAATTCATGGAAATTTTTGTTAGTTTTAAAATTATTTTACTATAAGAGAATGAATGTCATGTGTTGTTCATCGTTTGGTTTCATTTTGAAATACTCATACTCATAGTAAGTATTTAATACAAAATTAATTATTGCTTCATTAATTTTGGAAATGAGAAAACAGTATTTATACTCTATAGAATTCATAGGAAATAAAGTTAATTATCAGTGATTCCATTCAATTGAACATTTCATATAAAAAGAAAGAAGAGTAGTGACATTATACCAAGTATACTAAAGTAAATTTAGATCCCTAGGACCCAATATGCATAGCACAGGGTCTTCAAAGAAACCTTACTTTATTTCATAAGCTTAAACTAAAGTTACTTGGTATCATTTAGAAGAATTATATGGCATCCATTTCTATTAAAACAACCACTCAGTCAAAGAAATCATGAGTACTTATTCAATTGTATCTCTTTACTTATATATTATATTTAATAAAGATTACAAATCTAAGATTTTCTTAAGGAGAGCACTAACTACTATGGCCTTAGGCTCTGTTTATCGCTATATGTGTCATTTAATTCCCCAGTTCATCCAATTTTTGAATATACTGTCACAAAAATGAGCGATGATTTTCGATCATTTTCAGGACACTTAAATAGATGCGAGTAGCCTTGGTATAGCAGCTGAGGGACAAAAAGTAAAAGACTAATAAAAGGAAAAATTAAAATAGAAGGCAAAATAATAAGAATTTTTGATAACTGCATCAAGAGCAAAGAAAAAGGTCTCCATGTAGGATTGGGATTGGGAATAGAGGAGAGGTTGTTTCGTCAAGTAACTATCTATTGCCGCCTTTTGCCTTGGATCACGTTGAGTTGCAAGTGGTTGCACATCGCCACTTGTCTCAGAGATCCCCGGGTACGCAGCACCAGCACACTACACCATTTGGAAGCCGCTTGCCAACTTTTGTAACTATATTTTAGTGTGTCTCTGATATCTAAATATCATCAATTTTAGACAAAAGTGTTGTGTATTGTGAGTGATTATACCTTTCAATAATCACTCAAAAACTGAGAGACTAATTTGCACAAAAAGTCTAATGAAGGTTCATGACTGAGTTTGATTGCTTGATTCATTGATTGAAGTTCATTGAAAGTCCTCATTTAACATTATTAATAAATATATTTATTTATTTATTTATTTTTTATGTTATTGAACTTACAAATGAAAATTGAACAATATCACGGTCACTTATCTTACAATAAAACATTCATTTATATAGGGAAAAAAAAGTCACCATATTAAGCTTATTAGTGATTCAGACCAAATCAAAAAGATAAACAACCATCATTTCACAGAAAGAAGATGACAAAATTTAAACTAATTTTCCATACGTAAAGCAAATAAACAATCAATCGATCAATCAATCGGTACAACAAACAAACAATCAACATTGATATAACAATCATTTCCCAAAGTATTTAGCATCAATTTCAACTTAATTTTATTGATGTTTCAGCAAAAGTCTCGATACAAACAAAAAATCTTTACATCTAACGATTGAGAGAATCAGTAAATTAAGCAAGCGAATGACAAATGGAACAAATCAATGATCTCTGGCGCTATAAAACAGTAGAGATAAGTAGGTTGGTTCATTGGTTGGTTGATTGGATCGTTTCGGATCGCAGCGGAAGGTAGTTGGAAGTCAATACGAGTACAAAACAATACAACAGAGAAAAAAAAGCATACTTTGGAAAATTTTCCATGAGTCGCATGCGAGATTCGCAATCTATAATCTAAACAATCGGCAAAAAAAAACAAAACCGAACAAAAAAGAAAACAATAACAAAAAATCCCATAGAATCAGAAGAGAGTTGAGAGGAGGAGCATTGATGATAAACCATAAAATAAAAACAGACCAAGAAAAAAAAAAAAAAAACTACTCAAAAACAAAACAAGTTTGTGTTATGCAGAGAATGAGAGAGATTCTTTATCTCTAGATAGAACATTCACTCACAATTAAAATGAAAGGTGGTGGTGACTACTACTGAGTTTATACTAAATCATTAATTACTCAATATTAAATCATTTTAATTTAATTTGATTATACAACGAGATAGATAAATTTGTCAAATTTAGAAAAGAATTTCGTTGTTTTGTGTTTATCTATGAAATTGCATATTTTTGTGTATTGAAATCAATGAAATGAAATGTAAATCAATCAAATAAATAGAAAATTGTGATAAATATTTTATCATTATTATCATATCATCATCATCCTCACATTCATATGTCTATATTTTATTATACATATGTAAATACAGTCAATATGTGGGTGGATGTATGAGTATCTTCTATGGCTCCCATTGTATTGAATATATTATTTGAGTGAAGTGAGATTCACTAAAATGCGAATGATACACAATCATTTCTATGTTATTGGAACGCACTGTTATAGAGAGAAGGGAGGCAATGACATACAATGGCCAGGTGATGTTTAGGGGAAGAGGATTGAAAATGATTGCAGTAGACGCGTTTAAACGCTCGAATGAATTGAGTGACAAACTAAATACTTGACAAACTCAAACATGCCCACAAGAATATATGTACGAATATACTTCTATATAGTATTATTGTATATTCTTATATGGAGGCGCGTGCGGCGAATTGATAAAGCGAATTTACTCACTCAATCGGTATATGATCATATACCATATTCTACTCATTCTCTATTTCATTGTTTCTTTAAGTATCTTTCTCTCTTGATCATTCCCATCTATATACTACTTAGTATAGTGAATGAGTCTCCATAGATTGAGTTCTTTATGCTTTCAAAGGCGTATGATGACGACATTACTATGTCGGGTACCAAGCGGTTCTGGCGGAGGCCGCGTGGGTAGCAATTTCCGATGATTGTGTTTTATATTATTTTTTTTTATTATATTATAGAATTCTACGGTGTTACGTGGGGTAATGAAAGCAATAGTAGCGGTAGGTAGTGACGTTAATTTGTTAAAAAGAAAAAAATCTCATAAATTTTACTTTATTTCTTTTTTTTTCCCATAATTGTTGGTGTCTGATATTAGAAACAGAGAAAAGTACTTTGAGTATAATTTTTATTACTATAATTTTTGACCGCATAACAAACAACAAAACATACATACGAGTATCATTTATTAATTAGTCTATTCCAAAAAACAAAGGGAAATTTAACATTTGTTTAGACCTTGAACTGAAATTGTTTAGTAGTACTCAATGCTCCCTCCTCATGATCTTGAAGTATTTATTTTTCTGGCAAAATTCGAAGGTTGTAAACTCAGGGCAAAGTATGTCATTATAATTATAGACAACACAATGTATATGATCCGGAAATTGATCTATTGCTAGTGTATGGTATACAAATGTGTATTTCATAAGCGAAAATTAATAGTTTCTTTTTGAGGCCATGAAAAATTCATTGATGTTATTGGCATCGATTGTTATTATGACATTTTGTGCATAACGTAAGAAGGTTAATGTTCTCAAAGTGGAGCATTTTCCTATTTTCAACTTAAATAATAAGTTCAAGATAAACAGATGACTTCTCAATAACTTAAAATTGAGGTTTGGTATGTCTTTCAGTAATTTGTTGGCTTTTGAACATGAGCGCTTAGTTAATAACAACATAGAAAACCGATTTCAAGTAGCGCAAATGGAACACGCAGGATAACTCAAAAACTAATGGTCAGATCTTAATCAAATTTATATGGAACCACATAACAAGCAACAGTTTTCAAATGAAAACTAATCATCGAAATCGGTTCACCTAGAAAAAAGTTCAGAGATAACAAACAAATAACTACTGGTCAGATATTGATCAAATTTGTATGGGACTACATGACAAGCACCAGCTTCCAAATACAAAACGAATCATCAAACTTGGTTGAACGAGAAAAATGTTATTTGATTAAATGATAAAAAAACGAAGATCTTTTCTCACGGTGCCATTCGCCAAATTGATGAGTTCTTATGAAGATTATCTTTGAATACAATTTGCATGTATCTATTTGGAAGTCATACAACTTTCTACTTAGTCTGAAGTTACAACATAGAATGAGCAAAGAGAACTCTGAGAATAAACTTACAAAGCTTTCTCTACAAGTATAAAAATAGTTTCAAAATTTATTAGATTTTTTTTGAATCAATATTTATGTTGAACGTTTATCCGAACTTTACTCACTCACACGTTATTATTGTAGATTTGCAGACAAAAGATGTTATCTTTTTTTAATTTTATGACAATAAAAATCATCAAACGCTTAATAAATATTGTTTTAGTATCTAGATATTTTGTTTGACATATTCTGACGTCAAAAACAAAAATCAATGAATTTTAATTATCATAAAACAATTGGAACCATCTACTAAGAGTTAGTTGCTTGCTACGTAATAAGAAACTGGATTTTCTCTATTGTTTTGCAAAATCAATTTTGCATAAATGAAATACGAAAAAAAAGAAGGTTTTTTAGTTTCAGATATACCATTCTAACAATATCGAACAATTTGAAATGAAAATTTTAACTTGAATAAATTGAAAGAAACAAAAATACAATACACAAAAACTTATCTTTGCTATTATTGTACATGTTCCATGCTGTTACTCCAATTTGAGTAGTTGAAGAAACATAAGAAAATGTGACTTGATTTGGAATTAAGCCAAGAATGTTTAACCCACATTTGGTCTTCGGTCTTTTGGCGACACACACATGGTAACAATAAATTACAAAAAAAAAAACAACACCAGCAACAGCAGCAACAACAATATTAATTATATCAAAATAAATGCCGCCAGACAAGTTTCCTTTGAATCCTACACAAACATTTATATATATATGAGTATGTTGCCATTATTTTAGATACAAAATACAAACTTAAGTAAACCAAACCAAACCAAACATTGAAACGAACTCAGACCGAAATACAATACACTAAGAGATAAGAGACTACTATGTTTGTACTCATCATCATCATCATCATGACAAAGCCAAGACCACAGTAAGCCAAAGCCAAAGCTAAAACGAAGCCAAGTCAAGTGACAGAAGAGTAGTACAATCCAACTAGTACGAGTATGCATGATTGCCAAATGTGGTAGCAAATGGCAAAAAATGAAAAGAAGGAAGTACACAAGAATAACAATGATAATTTTGATGAGTGAAAGACATACAAATGGATACATTTGGATATATATAGTATTATGATGATGAATTGCGGGGGTGTAATCATATTCATACTTATGTAATTTTAAAATAAAGTGTAGGTTGATACTAAGATTATAAGTTTGTGTCTTTGTATCTTATATAGTACCGAAAATAATCATAATTAGTAGTAAAAGCTTATTTAGTAATTATTATAATGCCTTCTTTACTCTAGCAATAAGATCCACCAATAGATTTGTAAGTAAGTACATACTATTGTATTTATGTAACAATTTAGGTTTGTTGATTTAAACTTTAGAAATTATCATTTGATTTTGTTGCTTTAAGCAAGGATTTCATTCAATTCAATTGTCATACAAACTAAGAGAGAGAGGGAGAGAGAGACAGGCAAACAGAAAGTCAGAGAACTGAGACAAGTGCACAGCATGCGTTACATTACATGAAGAGGCAGCAACAATACAACCATCACTTGAAGCACACACAGATACTTAGAAATATGTATGTATGGCCACATAGCCACTTAATATCAACACTCTGTAGAAAAGACACTAAGATTTTGTATCTTAAGATATGTTTGTACTGTGAGATAGAGTGTGAAACTAAATGTGTGACACTTGTAGTTGATGATGATGATGATGATGATACACAGTAAGAAATTAATGTTTATTTAGTTAGAAAGATTTTGTAATTCATGTTATTGTAAAATAGTATGAAACTAAATTGAACAGAAGGATCATAGAATCAAGCGCCTGTACTGGTTACTCAGGCCTAGTTCGAAGCTCTCTCTAAGCAATAAATTTCTACTTTACAAGGCGATTCTAAGGCCAATCTAGACCTATGGCATTCAGTTATGGGGCTCCACTGCGGTCTCAAATGTTAACATTATACAAAGGTTCCAGTCCAAAGTTCTTCGCACTATAGTAGGTGCCCCTTTTTATGTTCGCAACGATGCCATTCACTGCGACCTCAAGATTGATACGGTTGTAGAGTCGCCGCTACGAACATCGACTTGAGAATCATATAAACGTCCTTGCAGTGCAACTTCTGGACAACAGCCAGCAACTCCGCAGACTTATTGGCTATCATCTATTGGATCTTCCCTTCCGCTTCAATCAGTGACCTAATCCCTATCCTTCCTAATATAACATCGAGATACTGAACACCTCATGTAATTTAGCTACTGTCTACAAATAATCAATAGATAGATTCTAAATAAATAATAAATTATATAAAAAAAGAAGAATTATAGAAGTGAGTGACATAGTAAGGATGTTGCTTAGACAAAACTTGTTATTTGCCCCCTTTTTTTTCTATTGTATACTATTTCCTTTCCTGCTTTTCATTCATTCATTCTCTTTATCACTATACTATTTTTCCCATTTTTATTTCATTAATATTTGTTGTATTTTCTGTTTTTTTTTTTTTGACTTTATCTCTTTGAGTGTTTTTTTTTATTTTGGTGATATTTTTTCTATGCACATCACACAATGTGAATTTTGTTATTGTCTTTCATTGTTATTATTATTATTACTATTATCATCATCACTAAATAAGCATGCATGTTTGTGTACTTGTCGTATCTATGTATATGTTTCCATCATTGTACTTAGGTCTATAGTATATGGTATAACAGCATTGTAGATACATATGTACATACATATGAAAGTACAAAGCTCGTATTTGCGTTTGTTATTAAAAAAAAAAAGAATAATAATAATAATAATATTGTACATTGCCTTGAATATTGTTTATTAATGTTTATACTATAATACAAAACACAAAAGAATGAGCACAAACGAACGAATGAAAGATTGAGAATCAAAGAGAGAGAGAGAGAGTGAATGTTTATATATTTTAAGTGCCATCCGCACATCCACAAACATGTGTGTAGTATCAACAATAAGTAATCTCACTCATACAACCACATACTTTGAACAGAAAAAGTACTTTAAAGATTACAGATACTCCTCATGCTATAGATTTTAAACCAAATAAACCTACTATCTCTATCTAGAGAATAATAGATGAGAGTAGCATGTGAAAGATTATAATAATGATCTTCATTAAATTGGGACAAAAGATGAAGAAGTTACACAGGCGCGTGTGCCTTGGCTTATTGATATAATAAATACCATATACATATGAATATTCTTTATCAGATTTAACATTTAACTTTTGAAACTACATAGAATGACTTCCATTAAAAACTCTTCAGAATTAACACATATAGAGACTCATGTGAAATGTGGAAACCCATCCATTTAATTATAATTGTATCTATCAATCCTCATACTCAATTATTCATTAAATTTACATTTGCTTGTTGCAATAATTTGAGTGATGTGATGTGATGGTGCGTGGGTGCATTATTACCAAATTAGTTGATTGATTGATTGATTACTTAGCTTGCATGACATTTGTCAAAGTCTGCACACACACACATGCTATTGTTCCTTCCTTCTTCCATTTCTAATATGATTATGCATATCCACACAAACATACATATCTATGGTATGTATTGTATCTATTATCATTGAATGAATGTGTATATTTGCTTAGAATAGTAATAATAATAATAATAATCATAACCGCAAATATGAAAATAAGCTTCATATGAGTTATGACCAGATTAAGCTGGTTGCTCTGGTTTTTTTTTTTTGAATAGAAAATGACACACAGGGAGTTAGTACTTATTATGTCTATCATAGTATGGATTTACATTGAACAATGGATGTATAAATGAAAGAAGAAAGTTTCTGTTCCTTTGGATATTCCTCTTCTTCTGCTTAAGCTCATTTCAATGGAATTTTTTATCTTTTCTTTTTTGGCATAAAAAAACATATAATGAAATACTAAGAAAGAATAAAAGAAACAGACCGGAATTTAAAACAAAAACAACTTAAATCTGTGCTTCGGAAGAATCACAGAAACTGAAACAACAGAAGCAACAGAAGTAGAGACAAGTAAAATAAAGTCAAGTCAAAGAAAAGCAAAAAGTGGCGAGTGGCGCGTGGAACCAGTTTTAAGAATGAAATAAAACTCACAATCAACACAGCTGACCAAGTGCTCAAACAACTAGTATAATCAACTACATACTACATATGTGTGGATGTATATGAATGACTGCCTGAACTAAATGAGTGAGTAAATTAATGAATGATTGAGTGAATGATTGTCTGATTGACTTAACTCTGGCAACTGGCAACTGGCTAGTTGGTATTATCAGCTTCTAATAGGAATTATCACATTTAAGTGGAAGCAGCACGCGGCATTGGTTCACACTTTGTACTTCATTCGATTCATTCAAACCCATGTTCATTGTACAATAAATTAAATTAATTTAAAGCAGAAAAATGTATATACTATACTATAATAATAAATGTATCTTTATGGATAAAAGTTATGCACCTGACATACCTTCATGCACACACACACAAATGCTTTGCATTCACAATATAAAATATATGTACAAGATTTTAATAAAGATACATGTGCATATGGTCACATGGACTATATTCCGATTATCAACCCAAAAGACGAAAACAAAGAAATTAAAGACAAAATTATTTTGAATATGCGAATATCAACAAAAGAAGACAAATGAAATATTGTATTGTAGTAAATGCGATTTTTTTTTTTGTGAATAAAAAACACAAATGAGCACAATACAATAAATAAATGAAATGAAATGAAAAGCCATGGGGTCTGTTGTCTATCTATCTATCTATCTATATTTCCTTTTCTTTCCCTCTCTGTTTATTTGTCTGTCTGTGTTTCTTTCAGTTAGTCCAACACACACATTTTTTTTAATGCAGAAACACAAAAATATAACAAAAAGTCATTATTTCATGATACCAAGTACCACCACCACGTATGAATATACTACAAGAGAATCGTCATCATCACATCCACAACAGACCAATGAATGCATTAAAAAGACAAAATAAAAAATACAAAATAAATACGAAATGAAAATAAATTTGCACGCGTCTTGAAATGCTATGAATTCGCCGCACAGTGGAACAAAAAAAAAATTAAAATAAACAAAAAACTAAATTACAATAATAAAACATTAAATTATATTTCAAAAGAACAGCAGAGAAGAACAACAAAATGTCACATAACACAGATAACTAATAAGAAATCAAAAATTGAATTGTAGAACAGACAGAATTGCAGCATATGCTAAAATGTGCGAGGTGTGATTGTGAGATTATAGATGAATTCTATAAAATATGGGAAGCCTTCTCACAATTGAGACAAATTCATTGCCATTGAAAATTGAAAATTGGTCAAAAATGACATGTTTAAAGTCGCTAAAAGGAGGTGTATTTCAATAAAACAAAAATGCAGTTATATTTTTCAATGCATTTGAAATAATTATGGCTAAAATAAAGAACATAAAACAATTGGGAAGTATCAATGAAATGAAAAAACAGAAAATTGTCTCTGGTATCACTCAAAGGTATTGATGTTCCACAGGATGGCCTACTGTCGAGTCAGCTGCAGCTTAGATCAATCCTATTATGTATATTATAATCACACCTCGCTTGCTCAACATCATGTTGATTGTAGATACTATTCGAGTAAATGAGTACAAACTTACATATAGTCTGTACCATATACATATACTGTATAAATACATACTCGTATGAGTATCTTTTCACTCTATGTGTATATGGAAACTTTTCTATGTAAAGTTATAAACCAAAGGAATGAACAAACAAAGAACTTAACTTACAAAATGAACAAATGAACAAGTAACAACGAACAAGATCAAACGAAAGAACGATCCAACAACAACATACATACATACATATGTGGTCAAACAGACAGACATACAATCAGACAGTTTAACAAATAGTCAGACAGTCAAACAGACAAACAAAAAAAAAAGATCTGTCGAATCAAATGAATGAAGGAATGAAGAAACGAACAACAACAAACGATTGGAAGGGGAACAAAAGAACAATCAAATGAGATACGAAATACTTTGTAACTAAGCAAATATGTAGAATACATATAAACATAAACGTACATACATATGTATATGTAAAATATCTGACGGAAAGACACTTAATTTCCAACTGTTTGTCGGTGTGCTTGTCATTGTTAGTGGCATTTGGCTGTCGTTGGTGCTTAAATGTCTAACAAACTGACTGACTGACTGATTCTCTGTCTGGCTGCTGATTATTTTGACGATCGCGTGAAAAACGTGCGCCAGAAAAATTGTAAAACCGACAACAACAACAACACAATTCAAAATCAAGCGCAATGAGCGAGAAACAAATATACGTATAATTAAAAAATAAAATTAAATAAAATAAGAGAAAAGAAAAAATCCTAAGCAAAAACAAAAACAGCATATGTTTTTCATTTTTTTGTATTTATTTTTCTTAAATTAATTTAAATTATTTAGCCAAATGTAATCAAGAAATGTGTGATCGTGTGCAATTCTATGTATCTCATACAACTAAATCATGTAAAAAAACAAACATAAAAGAGTAGAAGAAATTTTTATCAAATGATTGTGTTGTATTTTATTGTATAATGTTAAACAAAAGTCAATGACAGTTGGCCCAACAAGCAAACAACTTTTTGTGATTTCAATCTGAGACACATGACGACAGAAATGAGAACAGCAACAGTTTTTCTATTTTTTTCTAATTTTCTAAAGTGAAGAAAATTGTTGAATGAAAAGTCTTGTGTCTTTTACAACACTCACTCGCTTACTTCTCTAATTTAATTGATTTTTATTTGCATTTAATTTTAGCAATCAAATGTTGATGATTTTTTTAGAGAAAAAAATATTTTGTTGTTGTATCTTTTCATAATATGATGCTGCTAAGCTTAGCACTTTGTGTGCTTATTGAATATTGAATTTTGTAATACTTATTAAATCACACATATTCTTTTGTATCTTTTGCTTATTTCTTTAATTGTATTGCACCACCATAATTATCCAAATACTTTTTCTTTTTTATTTTTTTCACACATCAACAAAAGGCGCGTGTAAGGTAAGGAATTGATAAATTGAGACAAACTTTTTTAAACGGCACCACCAAGTATTTTGAAATATTTTTCTATTTGCTTTTCATTTATAGTAGATTTTTTATTATTTCTTTTATTCAATTTTCTTAATTTTATTTAGTATTTCATTTCATTTACAATTTATTTTCTTTTAATTGAAATTTTGTTATGCTTCTTCTGAATAAATAGAAGAAAAAATTAAATTGAATTTGAAATAAAAACAACAAAACACTCGCGATTCTTTAGAGATATAAAAAAATTCAAAAAAAAATAATCCAAATAATAATAGAACAAGATAAATATTTATTTTCTCTTTATGTTTTCAGTTTAAGTTTTCGAAATTTTTGTATATTTTTTATTCGTTTATTTTATGAATATATTTTAATTTTGTATTTCTTCATGTCTTTTCTCTCGTACTAACCACGTCGAATATCTGAGCGATACTGAAAGATACTTTTCAAAATTGTAACTCAATGTGAACGCGTTGGCGATGTCGACTAAAAAGCACTCGGCGGCGAATTGAACGAACACCAACACACAGCAGAGGAATTTAACTCAATTTACACTTTTGTGAGTTTGTGAGTATAGAATGAGAATGAAGAAGGAGGAGAAGATAGTGATGATGAAAAACACACTCAAAATGCAACGGAAGCAAGCAAAAGCAAAGAGAAAAACAAACGAAAAAAAAGCTCAATTGTGTGTTTCGCTTTGACTTTTTTAATTCGCCTCACTTTTTTTGTATTTACACACATCTTTCGTTTGCTTTGCTTCTTCTACCACATCTTCTTCCACTGTCTAGCACTCTATCTTTCCTTCCCAAAATGTGTGTGTGTGTGTGTGTGTGTGTGTGTGTGTGTGTTGCTGTGTATTTTTTTTTTGTTTTTGTGTTGAAGTTTATCACTTTTTGCTTTTGCCTGCTTATTTTTCATTTACTTATTTGCTTTTGCCTTCATCTTCACTTGCTCATTCACTCATTCACTTATATATGGGTACGTATTTACTAGCTTAGTTGGTTGGTTGTTGGCGATTAATGAACTTCGTCGTGTCTATTTTCATCAGTTTTTTTATTCATTTTGTTTTGTTGTGTTTTCCTTTGCTTGTTCTCTTCTTTTCTTTTTTGCAGTCATTTTTGATTTTGTTTATTTTTTATTTTCTTGTTGCATTGTGTTTGTTTTTTTGTTTGTTTTTGTTTTGTTTTCTTTGTAGATACTCGTGTGTGTCACGTTGTGTGCTTTGTTGTTTTGATAGCGGCGTCTTTAAGGTGTTGCCAGACTATTTATGTAAGTTTAGATCGTGGATCATTGGGAATATAATAACAAAGTGAAGTTAAAAGATAGAAAAATATATATGGCAGTGGAGATTAGGAAAAATCGGAAAGAAGCCAACACCCCTATGTGATAGTCCTGCTACTCTCAGGAAATCCTCCCTTCTGTTACTTGGGGGGTTTGGAAAATTTGCTGGATCTGTTCGGTGATTCTGTTGGTTGGTTCCAAAGGCGATGGGTGACCTCTGAGATCAACTATATACAGTAAACTATTGACTCTTGGATTTGATATAACCTTACTAGGTCTATTTTCTAACTAAGACTAGACCTAGGTATTAGACAATGACAACATTAAAAGTGTTAACTAGCATCTGAACGATTGATTTGAATGTACTTTTTGGCATTTTAAACAATTCCTCATGACTTCAGCACAATAAAGAGATACGTAATAATCATAAATAGACATATCTTTATCAACACACCCATGTGGAAAACCTTGTGCCGCATATGTGTGTGTCACCAGTAAATTGGGTATCTGTGAAGACATCCGCAGCCGCATTATTGTGTACCCTCAGAATGGCTGAACGCAGAAGAGCAGCTGAAAGGGCGCAAGATGATCGTTTAGCTGTCCTACTGGATGGGGGATCGTAAAATGCTGACGCGTAGCCACGACTGTAGCAATGCTCCAACCTACCTCTCGACATATGTAAATAGCTAAGGACAGTTCCGGGGAGACAATAGGACATGGTGTATAAGTTTTTAAGGTGGTTAAAGTGCCGCACTTCGTTTTTTGATTCTTTTCTTCCGATACAAAAAAAAACCACCCATAGATCTTAGGTGTACTGGTATCTTTAAAGCATTCTGATTGTATTTAAAATGGGGGGAATTTTTATGATGAACATTGAAAGGTCTTTTGGGACATGGGACATTATCTCCTCGAAAGATAATCAAATAGTCAAAATAAATATGAGTTTCATTATGTAAAGAAATCAACTAAAGCTAAAATACCAACATCTAACTGAGATTTACCTATTATGAAGTTAAATTTCTAGAGGAACACAGACACAAAGTTTGTCATTTTATAATAGTTTTGCCTTTTTGCAAATCATTTGTGAAAAAAATGTATAAGTCAAGAAGTTCTTTAAGCAAACAGCTGTTGAGTAGGGCAAAGACAAGCTATGAAATTAAATTAAATACCGGAAAAATACACACTCACACATGGAGTATGAAACACATACATACATACTAAATAAGCGGTTATACGCCGTTAGAAACCTCCCACATACAAACACACACACACACACAAACTTCTATACAAAGGCACAGATACACATATATGTACATAAATTAACATCATCAATAAGCCTTCACCCAAATCTCAAATACTCGTACACCATACAACAAATCGTCGACACGATTAACTTCATTTCCCCTCTTCTAACAGATATTCTCTATAAAAACAAAGTCACGTTCCAAATGGAAAAAACCACATGATGATAATGATTGTGATGCTGATGGTGATGACGATGATGATTTTGGCTTCCGCAGAAAGACTAACAAAATTTACACATACACACACACACACAAACACAGATTACATATAGCATCATTTTTTGAGATGAAACATGTAATTTACTTTACCCCACCATCATCACCACTGACAACCACATTCACACTGAAAACAACTTCAAAAGCCGCTTATAAGTATTCAACCAGTTGCCATTCAACTTTGCCAAATCAAAAAAACAACACACAAAAAGATACAAATGTGAGTTACAGAGAGAATGAGATACTGAGACAAGAAACAGCTGTCAATAAAACAAATAAACAGAACTCAACTTTAAAAAGTCTCATACCAACTTCATCAACAAAAACCAAACTTACAGAGCTTTGTTTTTGCACACAACACAACACAAATTTCACTCAAGTTTGATCAAGAGAGATGGTGAAAAGGCACTAAGCAAGCGGGTAACTGAGCAAATCAAACAACTTACGGCTGAGAGAGAGTCATGCAACACTTGAGTGTTTTTTGATGGCTCATCGTTGCTTGAGTTATTGTCTGTGTTTGCTGCTTCTGCTGCTGTCGCTGTCACTGCCGCTGCTTGTTTTCGTTACCGGCAAAATGTCTTTCTATGTGTGAGTGTGTACGAGTATATGCAAAAGCGGAAACGGAAATGACTACATGTGCCAGCATAGCCACAGCAGACATACGAGTACAAAGCGTGACATTTTTGGTTCACACTCTTGGTTGGTATCTATGAAGTGAAGATATGAGTGCGTCTAGTCGTATGTTTGTGTGTAAATAAATGGATTTAGGGTTTTTCTTATTTTTTTTCGTTTTTTTTTTTTGTTAAATGCTTCAACTACTATGCACACACTTCATTGGCTTCAGTTTTGGCAATTGGCAATTGGCTTTTCAGCACTTGACTCTCAATGGCAGTATTATGGTGATGGTAATGGTGTTAGTGATGGTGATGGTGCTGGTAACTTACACAATGTTTTTGTATCCCATAAATTAAAAAAAGAAACTTTCATTTCACTGTTTGTTTGGAATCATCATTTGTGTGTTCAGTTCATGCTCTCATTCATTCAATCGTTATATGTATGTTCATTTGTTTTTGGTTTTATTTGTTATTCTTCTTGTTAGTGTTGTTGGTGCTGTTTGAAATTAATTAAAACTTTATTTGATTGTTTTTGTGCAAAAGTTTCGAAAGCTCCTTTCAAAACCGCCTTCAACCGATGTCAGTGATGGCGGCATCAGCATCAACAGCATTCTACGTACTAGTACAATAGGATTGTATTTGGATTTATTGTTTGAGTTTGAGATCTATGCAAAAAGCACTTAAAGCATAAATCACTCACTCACTCACTGACTTGACTTGGCTGACGCTTCGGCTTCATTTTGTTATTTGTTTGTTGGTCGGTCGGTTGGTTGGTTGATTGGTCTTGTTTGGTTTATCGACTACGCAGCTTAGCCGGAGAGCAAAACACATCGCACACAGCTTTCATGTCAAGGTCCATTGATTGTTTTTGATGTATTATAAAGATTATATTTTTGTATATTACACTATTTTATTGTTGAATTCAAACACACACACACACACACAAGATGCTTGAAGTGAAATGAAAAGTTTTATTGTTGCATTACAAAATTGATCTACAATAGGAAAATTTGTATACATAAGTACTCATAAAACATTTTACTTGTATAAGCAAAAATTTAGCTAATTTTCACAAGGCATAAATCATTTAAATTGAAATCAACAAAATCATTCTTATCGTCTACTTAAACGAATCACTCAATCAAGTGTTTTTGCACTTGACATGATTTGCTTTACTTAGCTAAGAAGTAAGTGTGTGTGCTAGTTTGTGTGTGTGTGTTTAAGTAGCATAAAGAAAAGAAAGAAAATTGTAATGAAAATTATCTCTTTTTTCTCACACAGTTAGTTTTTCTTATGATGAACTTGTGTGTGAACTTGACAAATTGTAGTTTCTAATGAAATGAAATAAGTGAAGAATTGGTCAAATTGTGGATTTTCTGATATAATATTTTGATGAGGGGTATTCATTATTGGGTTGACCCATTGGATTGAAGTTCAGTATACACATACTATAAACTGTTATACAGTAGAATTTCTCTATAGTGAACGTCTATATAATGAATTGATTTCAAATACACAGGTTTTCGTTCTACTTTTAGTGTTTTTCGATCTCCTCACAATGAATTTGCATACAATGAATTTTTCTTTACAGTGAACTAATTTTACAGCTGTTTTGTCTCCATGTCAAGATATAACACCCCATTCACTAAATCCGATCTCAAGTGTCCCAAAACTACTGCAGTTGAAAGTCAATAAACAACTAAAGCTACGAGTGAGCAATATAGCAACTTCAGCGAAAGTTCTGCAGCTGAATATACTACAGAACCCACACTAATAAGCACAGAAACGCCACTACTGACAGCTGGATCAGAAAATGGATGAAGAAAAAAGTAAAACATAAATTATGGGATCCCAAAAGATGACTTCGTTACTTCAACCAATAGACAAAGGCATTATCTATATCTATCTATTCTTATATATACCAAAATCGTAAGCCTTTTCCTGTCTGTGCACGCTAATCTCAGAAACGGCTTAACTTATTTGAATGCGGTTTTGGTTTTTCTGATTTTCGAATGTTTTCCTCTTTTGGCTGCGCGCCAACATTAAACATTTGATAATTGAGGGAAAAGTTAACAAAATACACGCTATTACAAACATATATCGAATACCACGCATACGAAGTCGTGGGCACAGCTAGTCTACAATATAAAGAAAGACAGAAAGTGAATTTTAACAAGCATATTGCCACAAATGAAGGAGAACAAATCTTTTATTACAAGCCATTCGAAATAAGTATAAGCATAGTATGGATTATCTATGTATAACCAAAAACACTTGTAAAGAAAGGCAGGATTTTTCCAAAGATGACATGCAGACTCCAAATACGCATTTAGAGCAGTAACAAACAGTGCAGTCCAGAGACAGCCCATCCGATGAAGATATTCTCAGCAATATTCTAGATAGCCATTGAGTTCAGGCTTTCCCTGATATTTCGGATTCACATAACGATAAAGAAGGATTGGCGGATGCTTATAAGATGTTACCTACATTGCAATGAATTTCTTCATCAATTGACGTCTTTGACGAACCTTTGTGGAGAAGAGGACTAACATACCGACTAATGTGTTTGAATTTCTAAATGTATTAGAAGGTTTTGATGAGGAAGAAAGAATGGAAGAATGTAAACCATACTAAAATTAATGATTATTTTAAATAAAATCATATTTTCTGTATAATGAAGTAATTTTCCGGTCCCGTGAGTATTCAGAGAGTGTCAACCTGACACTTATCTTATTCAGTGTTGAATTAAATTGATTGATAGTTAGAACTTAACCATGGAAGACAAAACTATTTTCTTAAATTCTGATGGATCAGATCCCTAGTTAAAAGCCCGAGGCACTGACACTTTTACAGACGAGAAAGAAGATCTAAAAATTCTACTTCTTAACAGAGAAGTTCAGTCAATTGAGAATACTTTGCTCATCAATCACTAGACAATTGATGTTTTCGAAAAAATAAAAACAAAAATCTAATCTAAATTGAATTGAAGCGATAAAAGAGCAATAAAATTAATTAGCTAAAATATTGTTTCGATTTCTTCTTTAACCTTGTCTAATTCAGATAATGAATGAAGGCTCAATAAACTTATCTCGAATACTCGGTGCTTCTAACAGATCAATGACTCATCATATCAGGAACAAAGCAATTAAGTATTTGTTTTCAAAACATTTTAATCTAACAGTCATTGGTCCCTTTTTTACTTTGTTTTACTCATTCGAGAGCAGATTGTTTTCACAAACAAAATATTTGTTTATTGGCCTCACAATGGCAAGTGCAATAAGTAAGACAAAAGAAACAAATCAATGTGAATAACTTGAAATAGAGAAACAAAACAAAACAAAAAAAGGATAATGAACGCTTTAAGAAAACAATGTCAACTTTTTTATAGATTTTCTTAGACTTTTTTGTTTTTTGGATATCTACTTTTGTATCTATTGTATTATGTACTACTACTTGAGTACAAATTAGGGAATCAAAGTACTTTGAACTTCACACACACACATTAGTAGAACATTAATAAATTTCTATTGCTTCAAATATACATATATATACATTTTTCTTTTATTTCTTCCATTTCGAAAAGGACCTTTGAACGACCAAATGATTAAATGGCAAATAACAAATAAAATGCCATTTTAGTTTTTTCCTTTTTTTATTTTCGTTTATTTATGGTGTTTATTATTATATTGTATTTTTCTGTTTAGTCTAAGCGTCTTCTGTCAGATAGATGAGATGAAATGAGATGAGTTGGAGGATCGACTAAATATTTTCGGGTAATTTCATGTGGTTGGTTTGTCTTACTAGAGAGTGAGAGAGAGAAAGAGAGAAGCAAGGTTTCTTGATAGCATGAAATCTCATCTCATACAAGTTAATAGTGCATGAAATTACAATGCACAGCATTTGGTTTATTGTTCTTTTCTATCATTGTTGTAGCACCGAAAAGAAAAGTCATTGAACCGCTTATTTTCTTAGAAAAATAAAACACTTAACATTGTAAAGGGAAAAATGTTTAGGTCATACAATAATTTAAAGATTCTTTTTCACTACACTTACCGATTTTGCGACGTGCACGCCACAGCACGGGCGGTGCGGTATTGTTGGGTGAAGCCAGTGTGATGTTTATAATTCTTTATGAAAATTAGCTAAAAACAAAATAAAAGAAAATAGAATAAGATAAATGATTTTACAATTTTATTTAGAACCAAAGTTCATGCTTCTTGTGTGGGATCTTTCATTATATTCTTCTCTGGATAAACCATAAAAAAACCAGAAATGATTCTTTAAGTTGGAAATTCCCTTATTAAAAACTGAGATATTTCCGAAAAGATAAAGAATATTCATTCAAATAGAATAGAGAGAAATGTCTAATCAAATACTTAAACAATAACAAAACTTAATGATAAATGTTTATTATACAATACATTTTGATTAATGAACTTTATGGTCGAACTTTATGAAGCACAATTGGACTATTGTACCCAGAAAAAAATTACTAAGACTTCAGACTTCATTGTCATCATCATATTACTTATGTATTGTATGTATTGTGTCAATCAATGAATCAAAAAATATGAATGAAATTCATTTATAATAGAACAATTATGTATGTTGCTCTTAGAATTTGATTTAATTTTAAGAAAATAAATTAGAAAATAAATAAAAAACAAAAACCTTTACTTCAAAATATTCCGGTTAAACTAGCAATGCCGGTTTCCGGAGCTCTTCAACACAATCACAACAATCAACAAGTAAAACAAATGAAATGAAAGAAGGGGAAAAAAACCATACCAACAACAAATCTAAATTGCCTTGAAATTTATGTCTTATGACTGACTACTACACTACAATGTTAAGTTAAGTTAAGTGAGTCTATTGGAATCATTATCGGCAATGTGTTATGACCTTGACTTTTTATCACAATTATTATTATTATTATTACGATTATAATTGTATTATTACGAAATGTCGCGCATTTCAATTTCAAGTGAATCGATTTTATAGAGTAAACTAAAGCAGCGAATCACTGTGCCTATGCTCAATGTCAATGAACCTATGGCAGGCAGACAGGGAACCAATAATAATGGCAATTATTGGCTAGAAAAATAAGTCGTAGTAGTAGTACATAAATATAAAGCCTAAGAGGCAATTAAGAATGCTGGCGAACTTTGGTTGGAATGGAAAATCATTGATAAACCGAAGAAAGTAAAAATATTGCAAAAAACAAATTGTTTATAACAACAGCAGGAATGATATATGTATTATCCAAAGACAAGATTTTCTTAATTTGGCGAAAATTTTAATTCTAATTTATTGAATTATTGACATTACTATCTCCTCATTATTATCTAAAATCTAATTTATTATGTCTACTTTTTGAAGAAAAAATTAAGAGAGAGCATCAGTTTTTGACCTTTAATGAAGTGATAAAAGGATAGGCCCAGCTGCCTTATATAATCACCGTGTATGGTTTTGCTTAGGTTAGATACTATATCTGACTAGTTCGCTTGAAACTGTCTGTTGACCTTTTCCTAACAGAAAATAAAAAAAAATAGATTTGCCGACACCTTATCAGCAAGAATGGATCTTTCACTCAATAGTTTATCATATGGGTCTAAATTTTAATTCTTTAAGATGAGTAAAATATAATAGTGAATAACGACATAATGAAATTGTTATAATATGTGGGCCATTATGAAACTTGTTGACAAAAGGGAAGGATAAGAAACAGTTGCCTTGTCTGATTCAGGCTATCTGTTGACCTTCATTATATCAGAAGGTAACTGTGAATAAAATGTGGTACCTCTGCTGAAATAGCACAACTTCAACCACAACAGGATGATGATTGACGTCAACTGGAATGTTCAGTGGGTGGAGTATGTCGGAAAACTATGGTTACTCTAGGGTTTTTTGTACATACACTTGATAATAAACCTTTGAAGAGAACATTCATCATTCAAATAAATAAATTGTGTTCACTTTTTTGTTATCTTGTCGGACATTTTGGTGACCACTCGGCTGTTCCTGTAATCTACATTTCTAAATCGCCACAGCGTGGGATTTACTACATCAATTGGTCATGGGAGCTTCAACAAATCATCGTGGGATCCACATCTCTACATCTTTGGATCCTCATCATCATTGTGGGATTCAAATCATCGTTGGACACATTGCTACAGTGAAGTAGTACCGGTGGAAATATCGATAAGAATAGCGTATCAAGCACCTTTATACCCATAGTTTTCCGACAGTAAGTATGTAAGTGGGTGTATAGTTTCTCGTATTAAGTTAGATTGAAAATGATTAAATAAACTAGAGATTCGTAAGCCTGCTGATTGAGTATAAGTAGCTCATACTTCGTTTTAAAGCTATCTATATAAAATTGTACTTAGTTTCTTATACATTTCAAACTGAATGCTTTGAATGCATAATGCTTCTTCACAGAAATCTTTGCCTTGTTCCTGTTTGTAATCATTTTATATATGGTAAGAATTCAAGAATTTAATGTTTGCATTTTTATTCTTTAGGAAAATCGTTTGTTAATCAGTGTGTTTTCCTAATTAATTTTATTTAATTCAACCTTTTGTTTGTTTACCGAAGCCGTTAGATTTTTCATACTGATAATGTAAAAAATAAAATGAATTTAATTAATAAAATAAAAAAAAAAATGAAAAGAGAAATCTTATGTGCTCAACTTTGTTGCTTGTTGCTGTTTCTGACGCACGAATTGCATTTTTATTTATTATTTTATTCAACACTTCTTATTTTTTTTTTTTGCATTTATTAGTTTTTTTTTGTTGCAGCAATTCATAGCCTAAGGGTCTCAAGCTCAAATAATAGTTTATTCTTCGAGATTGCAAATTTCTGTTGGCGCCGCATTTAATGTTCACTTGTGGTTTGCTATTTTCTCCCATTTTATACGCGTGCATCTGGCAAGGCGAAAACATTTAATAAGTGCTTCTGATGAACAACAACATTACAACACCAAGAAAATTATATGTATGTGATTAGTGTAAATCTGATTGGCAGATTATGTAATTAAAACTGTGTTGTCTGTAAATACCATATTCGCATGACTCGTAGTCTGAGTCTGAGTACGATGAGTATGATGACTGAGTGAGTGAAGATAATGAATGAGTTAGGCGCTTAAGTTGAAACCATTATTTAACACGAATGCAAGAAAACTTAATAATTGATGAGAAGAAGTGTTATTTCAGTAAAATACAATATTTAGTTTTATACAACAATCCGTAACAAGATACCAAGTCCGAAACAAGGCATTCCTAAGTTGATTAACTGTCTTTTAAACAACATGAGACAAAAAAATAAATTGTTTATAATCAAGAATGTGATACCTCTACAACCATCTTCCATTGCTATTGTAGTCGAGAAGGTTTTGTAAAACTTCCATTTCATGACTCCTCAGTCTTTCTTAGTATCCCTTAGTAAGCCTTCCTAACAAAAGTATTGTTGAGGTCACCACGCCCTAATAGAATATACAATATTTCTTACCAATAGACATAAAGTGGCGGACAAAATAAACCACTGAGTACGTATAATCCTCCGTAGTAGCTTCGACTGAAACCTCTATAGGATTTCTAGGTTTAAGTTGGCTGCACTGTCCCAAAACCGTATATCGAAAGTCAATACCGGTTTCAGTATGGCCTTGTACAGTAACAGCAGTTTGAGCTTTGAATTTGTACTGAGCAACCAACTCATTTTTCGCAGTTTCAGGTCCAACTGTTTCCTTTTGGTAAACGGCCCCTTTATGGGAGTATTGTGGTGGCTGTGGTTGTACCCAAATGCGGGTAGAATGTGAGACAGACGTGGAGTTGCGTTATACAACCGGGTGCTGTGACCCACAAAGCAGCAAAGGAATGAGTCATATGAATAAGTATGACTTGAAATTGGTACCTGCGGATATATCCAAGGGGACGTTGATTGACGTTTATCAATCCCTGTGCTCGGCACAATTGACTTTCATATTTTTCTTTTGATCATAGTGAGGTTCCCAGGTGAGGCGCCTATCCAGTGTCAGCCCCAGGCACTTGACAGTGGCGCTGTTTGGAATTACATTCCCGTTGATGAAAACGGTAGGGCATCCTCCTGCCGAATAGCCAATTCTATGTCAATGAATTTAACAAGAATTTTTGGCCAAAACTAGAATAAAGAAGCCTCTATCATCAACCCATCATCAGCACCTGCACTTGGTATTGTGAAAAATATAAAAAATGGATTATTGATCGCTGGTTTAGGGTGAGTGGGACAGAGAAATCGCTCAGCCCATCTGTCTTTGACCAGCGGGTTTGACAAGGAAGTTTGTATAATGCTATTTCGTATTTCAATTAATACGTGGATATTATAATTCCATGAATAATTGAAATTCCTTGCACGTTACTCAACACTTTAAATTGGGTCAAAGTAAATATTTTTAGGAAAAACCTCAAACGAGTGAACACACAATTATTAAGATTTCCAATCCCCAAAATATGTTTTTTTTTTCTATACTCGTATGTACTTAATAACATCATGTTCTGCAATTGTATACCAACCAAAATAATAATACTACAATAATCAAAATATAAAATAAAAAAAATAAAAAATTCCATAAAAATATTATTACAAATAATAAAAACAAAAAAAAAAAAAACACAAATCGCAACCACATGCGAATATAAATTATGCGATTTTATTATTTTAGCTGTTTTTTTCTCTTCTTTTCATTATTATTGTATTTGTTTTTGTTACTCTTTTTCCTTTTAGATAAACACTTAAAGAAACAACAACAAAAGCAATATAAACAATATAATAGTACAAACATAATCATCATCTACCGGAATCATAAACACTTTAGAAAAATAAAATAACAGAGGAAAAATAAAAACTAGGTGACTACCGCCTACACCTGTTTTTAAATTAAATCATAGTGAGTAGTAGTACATACATATCTCCATTCATCCATCCATCAATCCACAATAAATCGCAAGTAATCTCAAGCAATCGAAAAACCAACAAATCAATCGAAATAACAAATAATAAAAAATCGTGTTTGAGGCGCAAAAATTTACGTGTAGCGAATTTCAAAAATAACAAAAACTGAAATTTATATCTTCTTTTTTGCATAGTTTATTTTTTGATTTTTTGATTTGTCAATCAATAAATAAATATCTGAAATATATTTGTACTGTATGTATGGTAAGTGTAGTAGATGCAGTTGAAGGTCTGATGTGAAGTGAATTGATAGCTTCATGACTTCATGAATTTGATGTTGGATTTTCGTGGTATTGTTCGCATGGGATAAAGGCGTTCAGAAAAGAAGAGGGGCTCGAGGTAAAGAAGTTTGTTCCCATTTCATGTTTCATGTTTCACATATAAAATGCGATAAAAAGAGTTTATTGCATTAAAATCCATCATGCGTCGTCGTCGTCATCGTATTCTCTAAAAGAGTCTAAAAAGCAGCGTGTTTATGGTACACTATATGGAAAAGTATATACTCGTAATATATATGACTAAATGTAAAAATGCGTAGTTTACTAAAGACTTGACTTTGCGATAGTCATTGTTTGTCGTTTCACACAGTCAGTCAGTTAGTCAGTCAGTCTGACAGTCGCTCAATTGTCACACAACAGTTGACATTTCATTTATTTAATGCCAACCAACATAACAAAACAGAACAGAACAGAGAACAAGGCAAAAGATAAGATTATATTCTGGTATAAATTTTCATTCTCATACATGTACACACACTCCTATGTGACTATTTAGTAAATACTAAGTATATGATAGGTTTGTGCGTGATAAGAGATCAACACACGTTGCATGATATCATTCACGAGCGTATAGAAGATATTCACATATTTTATAAATGTATATGATTTAAGTGAACTATAATAATAATAATAATAATAATAAAAATGTGGCAGCATAAACATGCCACCATGAAGAATAACAAAACTGAAATAAATGTGCTTGGAACATTTTAAATACCTTACTCACTACTACTATACTCGTACATAATGATAAGTCATTCTGTATTTGATAAGAAAATTAACTATTAAATAATTTTAAGAGGATTAATGCATACTTTTATAGCAATAACAATCTTTAACTGTTTGACCACAGAACCAACCTATCGAATGTGAATCAGAGCAAATCTACGGATTTTTCAAAAAATAATATATAAATGAAGTTCAAATTTTTGAAAAAAACATTCTTTGCATCGATTAGGTCAATTCTAGCCGCATTTATACAGAATAGGCTCCAGTGCAATGAGATCGCTTTAAGAGATGCACAGGCTGGTTTTCGCCCCGAACGTTGTTGCGTTGACCAAGCAAACACACTTCGTATCATCGTCGAGCAATCGGTTGAATGGTGCTCCCCGGTTTACATGCTGTTCGTTGATTTCAAGAAAACATTCGACACACTCAAGCGTAACTCCATATGGCTGGCTTTGAGCAGGAAAGAAAGTCCCCCCTAAGCTAATCCGCCTCATAATAGCGCTGTACGAGAACCATGAGCTGGCGGTTCTTCACTATGGCAGCATCAGTGACTCATTTATTACCAACACTGGTGTACGGCAAGGCCTTCTAGCCCCGCTCCTCTTCGCCATCGTGATGGATGACATCATGAACAGCCTCACCCAGTATAAGAGAACTGGCATTAGTGAAATCTCACACGGCATCTTGAGGACTTGGACTTTGCCGATGACATTTGTCTCCTCTCGCACAAATTCTCCGATTTGCAAGCGAAGGAGAGCAACTTAGACGCGCTGGCACGCACCGTCGGACTGGAGATGAATATTGCAAATGATGTCAACACCACATGGGATGGCGCAAAATCGTGTGCGATTGAGATGCCTTATGCATGCCCTATGCTCCAAAACTAGGAGTTTAAAAAAATAAATAATACATCGATTAGGGCAAAATTAAAATTTTTGGTGCGAAACCTGTAAAGAAAATTGTGTAACCAATACAGGTAAGCACGTTTGACTAACCATTTTAAAATACAATGATACCCCACAGCGTTGACAAATTAGGCCTGTCAGAAAACTGGATCTATCAAAATGATAACCATGCGAAAAATACATCGAAAATTGTAAAGGATTGGCTACTGTGCAGGTCTCCTCAGAGACTTGATGATCCGCCCCAAGTCTCCAGACATCAATCACTTTGAGTATATTTGGGAATACAAAGACAGTATGTCATTTCAAGCAAGAAAGACCTTTAGAAAGCTATAAAGGTAGAATGGAGCCAATACCTCTCTTGATGTGACAAACAAACCACAAATTTATCTACATGTATCTATCAATTTAGAACCGTCGTTCACCTTACCTTCTCACCTAACTATATGTGTATGGATTTCACACATTTGCACAATTCTAATAAAGTCTTATTTGGTAACATTATTTCCCTTTTTAACTTATCCCCTTAACACCATCATCCATCTAATGTTCCCTTCCCATTTTAAGTCATTTATCACACATAAAAATTCCTCAATTAGCGCATAATTCGATAAATACTAAATGTATGATTGATTATATGGCAATAATAAAAGAAATAAATAAATCAAATTAAATATAATAAACACCAACTAGTACTTAAGGTCTTCATGTTTAATGTGATGATTTACTAACAAATATTCTCACTAATATCACTGCTACTTATCTTGCTTTCCCTTAATATAATCATTTGATTAGTTCCACAGACATTATTACACAGTAACACTTTTCAAATGCTTTTGAGACTAACACTCGAGGCTCGAACGCTTCACACTTCACTTATTTACCCGGCATGGTAATGCGAAATATCGTTTGAGAAAAATAATCTCAATAAAAATAATGATTTCCTAAACATTTTTTGATGGGCTGTTAAAAGCCACGCGCATTTGTAATTAACATTAATGTGTTTATATAAAGTGTAAATTCAAATTGAAATTGAGGTTTTTTTTTCTTCTTACGTTTTATTAAACGGTGAAATTGAAAGAAGCAACAGATCAGATCAGCCATCATACCAACAACAACTAATTGTCAGATACAAAGATACACTTATTTATTGTAAATTTCATAGCGTTTTTAATCATCATCACCATCATTATTGACTTGTTGTCGCTATCGTCATAAACAAAAGACAAAATGTTATTTTAATTTTATATATATTTTTGCCACCATCAATTTCGTCATCATCCTCATGATTGTCGTCAGCTGATTTGTTTGTATTCATTTTCATATTCACTGAATGATGATTCATTTTACTTGTACATAAGAGGGCTTAACTCTTGCTATTGAGCATTTACGGCTTTACGCATTTCGAATACTTTTCGGTGACATCTTGACTTAAGTTCATTAATTAACACGATTTTTATTACATGAAAAAAAGAAACAAATCTTCCAGAAATTCCACATTTGTTGTCAATATCGCCAGTTGTTGTGGTTTAATGTAGCGTAATCAATACTCAACCTGTGATGACTCGTCGTTCAATGTCTGAAATATTCACACTTTTCGTTTTTAGTTAGTTCAAAGAACTGTGGAAAGTTTTCTTTTTCATGAGAATTAGCAAGAAAATTATATGCAGAACAAAAGATAGGAAGTTTTCAAATTGCAATAAATTTTATATATAAATTTTAGAGACATACTTATGCACATATGTTAAAATTAAGGAAGTAGTCTTTATCAAACTTCTTAGATACTGGGGGTGCCACAGAAAACTCTTCCTCCTCTATTCCACCAAATTTCCGATTTTAGGCTCCACAGAAAACTCTTTTGCGAGTGTTTGATTCCTCCTTTTGTGTTTTTATATGCTGACAGCCCTATTAACATTCAGTTGAAGCGGTTTGGTTGTAAGATAAAATCATCGAGTGGCCGAGTGGAATGCAAAACTCCATATGATGAAAACAGTAGAATTTTCTGTGGCACCCCTCATTTTGTTAATATTAAATCAAGTATTTCAAGTGTTGCGCAATGAACAACAATTTGTTTTGAATAAATTAAAGGACACTTATATTATAAGTATTACAGTATTATTACTGTTTAAGTATTTATGTGTCCGTCCGTTTGTCTAAAATAGTGGGCAGTGGGAAGCAAGTATGAAATACCAGAAATGTAAAGGTGCGCCCCATTCTAAGACTATAAGTTCTTCAATTCGTTATTAACGAAAACGTGGGCACAATGAATGCACCTCAGACACAAAAACAATATGCAGAAACAAATATGTATGTAGAATGGCAACTGTTGGTAATCTCAAACTACGTTCTACTCAAAATGAAGAACATGGGAATGAGAACAAGTGGCTAATTACATCAAATTTTAGAACAATGCGTGGAAACCGATTTTGTATAAATAAACCTATTCAAAAAACTCATGATTCATTGCAGCATGCATTCATTATTTGAAAAAAATACATGACAAAAAATTAAAGTTAAATTCAAGATAAACTTAAAAAGAAATACAATACAAATAAATAAATAAATGAACTCTATAGGATTTACATAAAGTGAAGAAAGAAAATTGAAGTATAAAAGAAAACCATTCGAATTAGGTAAGAAAATATAAAGGAGATGAATCGAAAAAGAAATGACTTGACTAAAAAATAAATATTAAAATTAACATTAAAATTCAAATAATAAAATAAAATGATAAACTATCACATAAAGTGTCCTAGATGAAGAATATTTAATGTTTAAAAAATAATACTTAAAACTAAAATTGGCCTCTATTCTGATCACAAACAGTGCAATTATATATGTGTGCCTATGGAACTTTTAGAAGGAGTGAAATAAAACGACGCATGGACGACGACAATGTTTGCTACGAAAGGGTCTCTTGTTTCTTTATAGATATGATGATTAGGATTCTTGATATTTTAGATATTTTTGTAAAATAAGTTTTCGTAATTAAAAATTCCTAATAATATGTAGATAGCAATCTTTTATCCTACTATTTTAATATTTTACTACTTTACTATTTTACTATTCAGAACTTCAATGGAAAAAAAAAAAATTAAATAAATACAAGAAAAACAAATTATAATAAAATATATAAAAAAATACATAAACACAATAAACATTTTGGAAAATATAACAAAAAGAAGTGTGCAAGAAACTATCAAAAAACCAGAAAGAACGATATCATTGGCTATGCCAATTCACGCTCCTCCGGGTTGCATCGAACGTTCCTTTCTTAGCATCACTATATTTTCTCTGTTACAGTTTGAGTATCAACAAAGAACACAGATTGAGTGGCACTTTTATTCTTTATAAGTTTGTCATTTAATTTAAGTTTGTATTTCATTTTATTTCTATAAGCGTGTTTGTGATATCCTTCAATAGTCTATACATTATGTAGGTTATTTTACAAAAGACAATACGTTAAAACAGTCGTGTTCCATACACTCTAATACCTTGAATGCGACTGCTTTTTTGGGCTCTGTCATACGTAATGTTCGAAACCCAATGTAATGCGAAACCATTAAGGAAAGATGTAGTGAAGCACATGGCAAAAAAAAAAAATGGGATTTTTATAAAGTAAAAATAAAACAAATCACATAAGAAAATAATTATTATAGAAATAAAACAGAATTTAAAGGCAGACATGTTAAAACTTGGAACATGGGGTGGTTTGAATGAACTAATAACTGTGACCGAAATATAATCAATTGCCGTAGAAGTGTATCGCAATGGGACAAAAATCAAATACTAAAAATTATCAATATATAAAAAAAAAAAAACAACAGAAATAAAACAAAATAATCACAATTTATAATATGTGTATCGCTTCTTAGAATAGAAAGTTAAACTAATATAAAATTAAAACATATAAAAAATCTTAAAAATATGATATGGAATTGTAAGGACATTCTTTCTTATAATCATTAAACTATTACTTTTTCCAACAATTTGTCTACAATTTCATATTGTTAATGCTAATGAACAAATTTCGTGAATTATTACTTAGCACAAATAAAAATTGGAAACAATTTCCAGCAAACTAAAACCTAACAAAAGGAATAATTTGAAATATAAAAAATAAAAATGCATATACAATAATATTCTATCGCAATAAAAAAGGGAATAAAATAATTATAAGAAATGAAATCGGATACAATTTTACATATTTTTCTTGTTAAAATGAAGATTATTAATTTCCAGATGAGAAAAAATTTATAAATCAAAATAATATGCATGCCTACTGGACCCCCAGGTTTGTAAATATAATAAAGTAGAAAAAATAATAATAATAGAAATGATTACAAACAATACATTATAATATTTTAGTTCCAGAAGGGATAATTTTAAATCATGTTTTATGATTGTGGAATTCATTTAGTGTTCCTAATAAAGTTTTCAATTATTGGTTTATATAATTTAGTAAATAGTGATGTTTGATGATGACAATGTAGAGTATAAAATGTGCTTTATTTCTGGTAAATGACTGAAAAGCTAAGAGATGAAAGTTCAGAATACAAATATGAACTAAGGAAAGAGGAAGCAGAAACAGTAGTGCTTAAAAATCGGGAATAAACTGGGTTCACCTAAAACCCACGAAAAAAAAAAGTTGATGCAAGTCGAGCAGGAAGGTGGAAATGCTCTACAAAAAAAAAAAATAATAAAAAAACACGGTTCATGGTAGAGCTGTCAGAAATCGAAAATCAATCGAAACTATCGATAGTGTTGCAGCTCTAGTTCATGGCCTGCAAAGTAAATTTTTATATCCTGATTTTTTTCAATATTTAATTATCCGCTTTTATAAATATACGTGTAGTTAGCAGCTGGAGAAAAATATTTTAAAGCCAACTTAACTCAACGTGAAATAACGATGATAATAAAATCACGCTGCGACATATTACCACTGAATGCAAATCGTTTCACACCAGATACCAGATATGTCAACCATCTGTACGCTATGCAACGGGCAATAAACACTGACGCACTTCATATCAAGATGCCCTGTGTCACATTTTAAGAACAATTCAATTGAGCAAAATGAGCTGATAAACACATATTAAACGCTGACCATGAAATCAGTTGGAAAATCCTATACAATACAATACTAAATTATAAAAAATTTCTAATAACATAATTCAGATAACGGCTAACAGCCATGCTGTAGAATCACCCACCCCTCGTTCGTTTTTCTGTTTCAAAAAATGTATAAATTAAGTTAATTTTATTTGTACCTATGTATGTACATATATACGAAAAAATGAATAATAAGAACTATTGTATACTATTACTACTACTATATGCATATTTAAATAATTCTCATTCAATTCAGATTCTTTTTTTCTTCACATAAAATTGGATGAGAAAATGAAAGATACCACAGTTGATACTATTAAAGAAAGATTTCTAAACGAATTTAATTAAATTAATTTTAATTAAATCAATTAATACCAATAACCCATTGCATTTTAGGGCACATTCTCTATGAATCTCTCTTGCTCTCTTTTTTTTTTTTGTTTTTGCTTTAATTGATAAATTTTAATTATATTTTTCTTGTTTTTTTTTTGGATGAAATTTTATTGTTTAAAGAATTTTTATTAAATTTGGCAATCACACAATGGAAACTGTGTGATTGTGTATGTAGAATAAAGGAATGATTAGAGGGTGGTGAACAATTAAAGAAATGTAATTATATGATTTTATAGTCTTGTGAAACTGGTTGCTCATTTCTATTGATTTAAGCTTAATTTATTTCTTTTTTTTACACTTAAACGTTTATTTCATTTTTATTACAACTAATTAGACATGATTTCTTAAACAAACACATGCATATGTGTATAATATGTATGTAAGAAACATAGGCACATATGTATGTATATGTATATAGTAAGCATTAAATATTCGAATTGACACGACTTTAGCCAATCTCTGAAATTAAAATGTCAAACACGTTTTTGTTTGGCGCAAAATCTAAAATAAAATGTTATATGTCTCATTTATTTCGATTGGTGTATGTGAGTGTGTGTTTTTATGTGTTATTTTTTTTCTAATTTATTTGCAAAAAATTACACTCATTAACAAAAATAGTGGTAATAAAATTGACGAATATTTTTTTATGAAAAAATATAATAAAAAAATATGTACTAAAAGAAATATTTCTCATACCAAAGACAGATATACTCGTACTAGATACCCGTCCTTGCTTTGCATGGTTGGAATAGTCGGTCATTTCCCATTTCAATTTCTTCAAAGATTTCACCATTCTAGAGCAAACGATGTCTGTTTGCGTTTCTTGTTCTATGACCTACCGTTCATTTTTGTCACAAATGATTTAAACAACTTTAATTTCAATTATTTAAAATTTACTTTGCAATAGCGCAACACACAAAGAATGAGCAAAAAGATATGTTTAACAAAGACGACATGCTTGATTTTAAAACATATCTCAAATTCACCATATAACCAATTAGAAATAATTAAAATGTTTGTACATAAAACTCTTTCTTTAAATGACATTGTGAACCGTATAAAAATCCGTAGCGTGGTTTAGAAGGAATAAGCATCCAAACTTTATGGAATTTCGACTTTGCTTTATACTATGTAATGATGGTGATGATAAATTAAACAAATTTTTCAAATGAAGTCATAAAATAAACTGCAATTAAAATTGTAGTGAGTCTAATATCCATGTAGTATACTTATAATCACAGACTTTGTCCAAACAGTTTCGACAATTTCAGCAATGATTGAAGACTCAGGCACCAATTCAATAAACTGGGCATTAGCTTAGATTCGAATAGCAGGTCATACTGGGAAAGTGATGAAACAATTCATTTAATAACATAAGAGCTTTAACAATTATTGCAATTTAAACTGATGGAGAGCGAGGCACCTCTTGTTGTTCTGCCTCAAGTAAGTTTATTCATCATTTGGAATGCACGAATATTATGATATCATTAGATGAAATCTATTTCAACTTAAGAAAGATGTGGAAGCATTACAAAGAAATCGAAATGTAATCTCATTATCTTATTACGATAGTTTTAGTTTCTAATATGAGTAACAGGTTAACCAATGTAAAGAGATCTCATATTGTAGGTTGAAGGAAATTATAAATTCTTCAGATCAAAATTCTTGTCGACCAGTGTTTTATGTACGTGTACATACATAGATTTACAAGGAACAAATATAAATTTCAGTGTTTATTTTTTATTTTTATAGGAAGTAAAGTAGTATGTTGAGGAAGTATGAACGTACTTCTACAGAATTCACACGTGTGAGATGGGATTGAGTTGTAATAGTAAGAAGAGTGAGTGTAGGGTGTCAATACAGGGTCATTATAACATCTGATATTTTGTTGATAAGTACAATAGTATTTTGTTATTTAACAGTATTTGTATTATTTAAATCACATTCTAAATGACAAAACAATAAAATATATACATACATATGTATGTATGCATGTACTACTTGTCACGCGAGAATATTAAAACCAATAACAACAATGATAATAATGATAATGATAAAGTGAACGTGTAGGAAAAATATGAGAAAAATACTATATATTTATATTTAGATGAAGGGTAGTAGTGAGTAGGGGTAAGAATTGTTTACTGTAAAACAAGTGTTGAGTGAGGGAGCACAAAGCAGGCTTTTGTCTTAATCAAGTTGTTGGAAACCTCAAAAAATAAATAAACAAAATATTGTATACTCGTATACTACAACAAAATAATGAGTTTGACTTCTATTACAAAGAGAGGGGGAGGGGGCAACAACAAATAGAAACAGAAACCAGAAAGATGATGAAACAGAAGACAAATAAAACTACAAAAGCAAAAATATTTTATTTGGAGATGAGCTAAAAGTTAATAGAAATACTATACTATATGGGTTAAAAACAGATAATCATCATGGTTTAGATGATATACGAGAGTAAAAATGTACGGACAAATAATTTATTACTTTACGTTATTTTCCCCCACACTCTTAGTTGACTTTTTCTCTGAGGTTACCAAGTGAAAAATCTATGCCATAAAAATTAATATATTAACTCATTATTATCATCATTATTATTGTGTTGGAAACTTTCTACTATTGTAATTATATAAGCTTAAATGATTTCATTTCATGAGTTTGATAAATGATTAGAGTAGGAAAGGTTACGCTGACTGATATAATTAGTAGTATATACAATATTTAAGTATCACATGAGTGAGTCTTTTTATAAGGGACATAGAAGAAAAACCCTAAAGAAAAAGTATAAAGTTGTCTTATATAACAAACATTCTATTGACATAAGTTTAAGTTAATCTCATCAATTATAACTAGTATTCTAATATGGAAAATTTGTATTTTTTCTGGTTGTACGAGTATTGATCCGTTTCTTAGCTATTGTATACAGAATGCTTTGTCTGTTCTCTGCTATCAAATAATCTAACATCAGCAATCTTTCATTTCTTTTATTGGATCAGAGAATTTACATTAAATGAGAGAACAATTTCTAGAAGTAATGAAATACAATGGGGAACAGCAATTCTCTCATTCCATTCACTAAAAAAATTTCATACAAAAAAAACTCTTCAAAAATCTTTTTATTTCTGTTTATCAATGATTTTTTTTTTTTTTTTTTGCATTATCAAGCAAATAAGTAATTGACCTAGAAATATTTAAACATTGCAAAATGAGATTAACATAGTTTTGTGTAATTATCAATACATATGTATTACTTAACCACGTTTAAAGGGGAGGCGGTTTCAACTACACGTTTATGAGTTTTTGCACACGTTTTATATACTTAAATGAACTTACATATATTGAATTTTTTCCTTATACCCTTTATTTAGTGATTGATGCATATTAAGTTAGTACAGAAGAACAGGGAAAGAAAGAACATCTTAGATAAACAAGAATTGATAATCTTCATGCAGAGAATTTAAGTTAGAAAACCGTAATACTATTCAAGAATTATGATTGATATTAGTTTTAAGTACTACTACTACTAATTGAATAAATCATTTACAATATTTATAAACAAATCATTGCGATATTGAGCTTTTGTAAGTGAAGTTTATCAGGCATGTGCCTGCAATCTCTTTCAACCCCATATCAACCTAATTACAATTCTTTGGTCTCAGATATCTCTTTCAATGGTTTTGAAATCTCTGTCTGTCCTTTATTTGAAGAAAAAAAAGTACCAACATCTCTAGCTTATTGTTTTGCTCAGAAATCTGCATTCAATGCTTCAGTTGATTTAAGTATAAATTTGGATTTTAAACATCTAAGTTTGAAAAATGAAATCTCCGCGTTTTCTAACACAACTACAAAGAAATTGAAATCAATCGGTATAAAAACCTTCTTCGAAATCTGGCACATGCCTCATTATTTCTTCATGAATAGTTGGTGGTTTATTTGTGTAATTGTATTACAGTAGTTTATATTTACTTTTATTATTTTCATTGCTGGAAAATCTAATATATCTCATTTAAAAGGTTTAATAAAACATGTAAACAATGAAAGGTATAATTTACTAACTAAAAATGTACTGAAATTTGTGTTTTTATCTTTGAACCAAGAAAAAAGTTTACAACACTAAAAACGTGCATTACCAAGTGCAGCAGGGTAAATGATAGATAATACAGAAAGTATATTTCTTTACAACTTTTTATATGATACACACGAGTAGAATTGTAAGATTTGATTGACAGACTATAGAAAAAATTAACTGACAGACAGATACGACATTTTTTAATAGAATGGTTTTATATTAGGCATAAGTAGTTACTACAACTTCAGCATTTAAGGCGAATCTTTGGGGTATTAAGATGATTAAGCAATATCGGACAGTGTTAAACGCATTAAACCAACAATTGCTATTGATGAGACAGAGTCCCCATAGCACTTAGTGCAACCATTGCTTTAGCTAAGAAGTCGCCATCCACTCTGATTGCATTGGAACTTATCGAGAGATATATGTACACAGTATATATATGTCTTCCAATGTAAAGACTCCTTCTTCACTTAACAATCGAATGGTCATGATCAAAACAAAAAACAAAACATGAATCAAAAAGTCGTAAAAATAACTCCAACGGTAATCAAAAAAGAAACAAAGAAGAATGTTGAAAACTCGGAGACAAACGCAAGGTGGCTAGTCAAGGGGAAAATGGTGATGAAAGAATCCTATCCCTAAAAATGATTCATACAATATAAGACTATTTGTTTATGAGATCAATGAAATTGTGACAACGATATTTGCAATGGTGCAGGAATTCCATTGAATATTTTAAAGGAAACATATTTTTTGAAATTAAAATTTATTTTTTTCTTTAAATAATTAACTTTTATTAACAAATAATAAAATAATAACTTTCAGCAATATCATGTAATACTCAGGGAGATTTAAAAAAAATAAGTTCAAGTCAAATACTAAAAATGTTTCTTAGAACCAAAAGCTTTCAAAAGCAAATAAAATTAAAAATATTTAATTAACCTATATCATTTTATTTCTTCCAATCATATAATCCTTGACGTATAGTGAGAGTAAAAAAATTTCGAAGATGAAGTCAACTGAAATAAAACAAACAGTATTGGATCATCCCAACTAACATACATATAATAAAAAAAGGAGTCATAAGTGAACAATAAAATTAGAACAAGACTTAAATTGTATCTGAAAACAAACAAACTGAAATAATATACAAGTACAAGGATTGCTCTGAACAAAAGAATAATATAAAAATCTAAATTATTGAACCAAAACATTATATATATGTATATTTTATTACCATTACAAAATAACAAAATAAAACAATAAATAATGTCATATATAGAAATATTAAGAAAAAGTGAATAATAAAAATAATAATTAAATTAAAAATTAAATCCTTAACAAGTTTAAATCACACAATTTCTTTTGCCCAGAATACTAAATAAAAATAGAAAAAAAAGAACACAAATTAATAATAATTATTAGTACCAGAAATCACCATTCAATCACATGGATGAGATGACAAAAATAAAAAAAAAAAAATAAAAAAAGGAGTCTTTAGAATAAAAAAAATAATATAACCAAATAAAACAAATAAGTCTCAGATATACGAGTATACCACAGGTTTAAGCAATGCTGGTTGGAAAAAATTATGCCATTGGGGTATGAATATTCTCGAAAATGAGGATGGCACATAGTAAATACAATCGGAGGAAAAGGTTTCGAGAATTTCACTAAAGGAGATAGTGTAGAACTAATTTTTATTTGCCCGCTACCTGGGTATGATCTTGGGCAAGAGACTTACCTGAACCAAACACATTGTCAAAACTGCTGCAACTTGTCAAAAACTGAAGAAGCTGAACTGGCTCATTCGGCCAAGGAGTAAAAGTAGCCTGAGCAACAAGGTTATTTTTTATAAGGCAATAGTGGTCCCGTGCTGGACTTATGGGATTCCCCTCTGGGGCACCGCAGACTCTAATATATACCCGAAGATGCAGAACTCTGCCCTCCGTCAGATAGTTAATGCTGTTTGGTAATGATGTGATATCCACGGTTTGAGAATCCTCTTTGTTCGTGAGCAAATAAACTTGCACACTAGCCGGTATAATGACCGGCTAAAGTCTCATGTCAGAAAAGTGACGTTGGGTTGATTATATCGTTGTGTATCCTACATTTATCTAAATGATGCCCTTTTGCTTAGTAGGTCATGAGGATGGGGTCTGTTTAATAGTTGTCAGCTTACGCCATGAGTGAGAGGCGGGTTGGATGTTTGATGCCTTACTTTCACAGACTTGAACTCTCTGAATGTTGCTGGCAGCAGCGGTACCCTAGATTTGAATGTAGAAATAATTAGAATGGTTACTGAAACAAATGATTACAATAGTCATTCTAATGAAGAGGACTCTGAACCAGCTGCGTTTATTGAAAAAAGTATTCGTAAAGGACTTGAATTACATTGAAAATTGCCGATTATTTTATATAAAAGAACCCAATTGTTTAGCGAACTCTTCTTTTTCATAGACACATTAATAAAATCTTAACGCAATATAGGGAAATATATAATGATGATTTGAGCAAAGACCAAACCTATAGTCAATGGGGGATTTCATTACCAAATTTCACCGATCTCTTTCTAAATCATCTCACATCGAACTTAAATCGCATCAAGTATCGGGTGATGATTATAACATCTTACCAAAGAAGAAGAAAAGAACACTACATGGTCCACCAAAGTAATAAAAGTTATTAATTTTTTTGTTTACATGTTGTTTTTCCTTTTATTTTGTTCATTTTATGAAATTATGGGTTTTCATATAAAACTATACGACTTTGATTTACACGGTTTTCTCAGGAACACAAATCTACCTGGTATTTTTGTGTTTGTATTTTTTTTTTTGTGAAACAAAACTAAGTACTATGTACCTACATACATATAAGTATAAAGAATCAAAAAGAAATCTTACTTTTGATGACTAAAGGCACGTAGGCAGACACTTGGTTTGAAGCCTGTGAATTTATTTTTCTGTATAATTTATTTTTAATTTATTATTTTATTATATTTTGTATTATTTTTCAAATAAATAAACCAGTATAATCTTTTTTTATTTATTATTTTTTAAAGATTTGCAGACTTTTGTCGTTATAAAAAAAAATAATATAAAAACACAAAACAAAACTAACAAATCAGAAACACTTTGTTGCTGGTAAATTTGTTGGATTTCCCTTCTTTAGATCTTTTTCGTATATTTTTCTAAATGCAAACCAAATATTAAAGCAACAATGAAACACGCAAACTGTCACTTAATATTATTTTTATTTATTTGTATTTTTTTTAGAATTTTTGCTTTCGTGATAATTAATTAACATGAAATACATACAATATACTATATAAAATTATTAATCACACTTTGAAGTCTGATTCTTGAGATATTGTGTTGTTTGTATTTTTTTTTTTTGGTTTTCTTTATTTCTGTTTGCCGTTACTTTTCCTTAATGGAATATTTTATTAATTTGTGGGAATTTTTCTTCTCAATTTTTATGTTTATTCCAATGAAGATTTCTTCTTTTATGACTTGGACCACAAAAGAATAAAAATCACTTTTGTTTCTTTTGGTGTTGGTGGCTTCTTTTAACTCTTTTATGTGTAAGTATTTTTTTTTTTTTGTCTGCTATTTGATGACTTTTGTTTATGTTGAATGCTCATGAAATTCTCTCTCTCATAGCCAAAGAACCAACAAGAAACTCATTAAAATTAAACTTCAAAAATGTGAAGCAAGCAGATGAAGAGAAAATTGTAATTATGCACAGTAAATTCGTTTCACAATTTCTTATTTCTTAAACTTTTATTGCTTTTGCTTTATTTCATTTCTTTTTACTCTTGCTTTGCTGTTATGTAGTATGTTGTTTTGTTGCTGTTTTTCTTTTCTTTGCTTTTTATTTCTATTGGCAATTGTTTTATGCGCCGAAGGAAGACACAATAAAACAAAAATTTCCGTTTAAAAATGGCAACCGAACAACGCTCAGCGAGAGACAAGTGCAGACTGATCGTTGCGTTGTTGTATCTCAATATTTTGTGTTGTTGAGTGATTATATTTACTTTGCTTTGCTGCTCTCTACAATATGTGCTCTCTTTCTTCAATACGTGTATGTACAGTGGGTTCAATAATGATTCATACGTATTACGTACACCAATAATTTCCATGTTTAATGCCTTGAAAATTGACTCATATGCAAATTTTTGTCTGAACAGACATTATCAATCATATTTTTCTGACTTTCGACTTAACATATTGCAACCCTATTTTCATGTCTTTCTGAATTTTAAAATTGCCTACGCAACAAGAAGCACTTGGTATACTTGGCAGAGATATAGAACAGGATGTGCAGTGAAGCAGGATAATTAAGTTCGCAAAGCAAACGTTTCATGAAACAAAGATTCGTCGTCTGATCGATTCAGTAATGCCATTTTAGCCTTTTTTCCGGACAGATATTTCCTTCGATCCAAAGGGTAACAATAAGGCTACTGCAAATTTTGTAAGTACCGCAGATGAAGAGGATTATGACCTGATAGATGAGGCAATAAAACTCATCTAATTTATAAAAATAAATTTATAAGATAAAAACTACAAAATAATCTGTTGTTTTCACTTGAGAGCGATAGAGACAACGAATCCTTGATGTTGCTTCTGGTTAGTATGGCTAATTGATCTAGATCATAAGACTTGTGTTTTCTGTACCATTTCTTATGTATAGTTCTGACTAAGTCTAGTGAATCTTTTTTATAAAATTATCAAACATTTTTAGTTCTTTTTGGTTAGTCTGCACTTTTTAAAGAAGTATGGAGAACTATGCTGTATGTTGGCTTACATTTGAGATCATTGTCCTTGAACTATTTTATATTCATTTTCCAGGATTTTCTAATCAAAAATTCTGAACATCACTTAGTAATTTCTTTTCTATTTTGTCCAATAAAGTTAGTTCCTCATTTCATTACTAACAAATTCAAATTTCTTGGATTTTAATGTTTTTATACGAATAATTTTTGGGCCAACTGTATGATTTTTTTACTCTCAGCATTACGAGGGCGCTCTCTTGTAATGTCCCTCTCTTTCACTCGCTCACTGACATACTCATTGTAGTGTTTTGTGGTATTTCTTGCCAAATTGCATTTCAAGAAGTTACTTTAGGTTGGTAGTTTGGTCATTTGGTGCTGTTAATGTTACTTTACTGTTGGTAGTATGTATTTCTTTTTGTTCTTTGGTCTTGTTTTTTTTTTGGGCACTTGCGAGGTTCAAAGTCCAATTTTGGTTTCCAATGAAAACCCAAAAAAGGTCTTAATATGCCACTGATCGCTCTGCTGCTGCTATTCTACTTTTTACCTATTCTATCTAGAGTACTCTTTTGTGCTAAATTGTGTTTTTAGCGCTGAATTTGCTTTACTTCTACTAACTTCTACTGACTACGAGTGCATTCGGTTGGTTTATCTACCTTCAAATGAATTTCCAATTGGGTTACAGAATATACATACATACAGATACTTACAGTAACAACAATACATAAATTACCGATAAGGAAGTACACAAAAATGCGTTCTGATTTGTTTGTTTACGTTGTTGTTGTTATTGCATTCGAACATTTATTTTCACATAGATACACACACAGCCATATGTACTTCACACAGATATAGTGTGTGAAGTATATAACATACATACATAAGCAGATATGGATTTGGTGTTTGTGTTTATATATTTCCTATAGATTTGTAAAAGGCTTTCAGCTGTGAACCTGAACTGAACTGTCTTTGAATTTACTTGCGTTTTGTTTTCTTTTTAATGCGATTTTCGTTACTGATTCTGTAGTTGTTTTTATTCATCTGCGCTGTTCTGTTCCGTTTTGTTTTCTACATGTGTTACTTTTGTTCAATTGTAGAAGAGGAAGAGAAAGAAAGAATGAAAAGTATAGACACACATACTAACATATTTGTCCCTTCACGATCCTATTTTGTTTATGTTTTGTTTTTGTTTTTCATTTGCTGTTTCAATACAATCTTTTGAAATGTTTCTTACCTTTAAAACAAAGAATACAGTGAGATACAAAAAAGTACCGAAATTAAAATAAAACCAGAAAGAAGTCTAACATTGGCTATGCCAAAGATGTAATACTCTTCACGCTCCTCCGGGTTGCAACCAACGGTCATTTCTTAGCATCACTATTACCACGTTTATAAGACGCGTGAAACGGTTTACACTTATTTCAGCATGACTCAAAACAGTTTTTGTTAAGTTATTTCTGAGTGCGATGTAATGCGCTCTTGGTAAAAACGTATATGTATTTTTTAGTTGCCATATGCATAATATATGATGTAGCTCAACTCTCAAAATAAGGTTTTATTTTAAAATTACATTGTACAAGAAAAATGTTCAATGTATAATGCTTATTTTGATTTTTAATAACAGAAAATGATAATAAAGGAAACTTACTGCACCATATGGCAACACTGCACAAACCAACATTTTGCGAACAGCTGATTTTCAACACGTCTGCAATAAGCTTTGCATTTATAAGACACATAAATACGGTTCCAGAAAATAACGACGGGTTTGAAATGTGCGCTTGTTGAAGTCGCTTCGCGTGTTAAACTGAACTGAAAATCAATTTATGCACGTGTATTGAGTCAGGCTGACCTAAGTGCAAACCGTTTCGGGCGTCTTATAAACGGGATTTATATTCTCTCTGTTACAGTTTGAGTATCAACAAAGAACACAGTTTGAGTGGCATTTTTATTGGTTTGTATTCTGTTTTAATTCTATAAGCGAGTTTTTAATATCCTTACATTATGTAGGTTATTATACAAAAGACAATACTATTGGCGTTAAAACAGTCGTATTCCACACACTCTAGTACATATTTCGACTGCTTTTCTGGGCTCTGTCATACGTAATGTTCAAATCCAAATGCAATGCGAAACCATTAAGGAAAGATGTAGTGAAGCACATGGCAAAAAAAAAAAAAAAAACTGGGATTTTTATAAAGTAAAAATAAAACAAATCACATAAGAAAATAATTATTATAGAAATAAAACAGAATTTAAACGCAAACATATCAAAATTTTGGAACATGGGGTGGTTTGAGTGAACTAATAACTGTGACCGAAATATAATCAATTGCAGTAGAAGTATATCGAGATGGGACAAAATCAAATACTAAAAATTATCAATATATAAAAAAAATCCAACAGAAATAAAACAAAATAATCACAATATATAATATGCGTTGAAAGTTAAACTAATATCATATTAAAAAAGAACTTATATAATCCAAGTAAAAAAAACTTTAAAATATCATATGAAAATGTGTCTGTTATAATCTGTTAACTATTCCCTTGGCCAACAAGAAAAACTAATTAAATCTTTGAGAACAAGGAAAATAAATAAATATTAAAAATAAATAAGACAATAATAAAACTGATATTTAAAAACTGAAATTAATAAATTTCCTCAAATTCAAATAAAGAGCAATATAAAAACAGATATTAATGGAAATCATTTCTAAAATACTACCATAACTAAATAAGAAATTGTTTCAAATATAAATAATAGACACTAAATCATACTATAAGGAAAATAAAAAATATAAATTATTCTGATGAAATATACTTGAATTCCATTTACCCAGAAGACAAAATTTAAATAAAAAAAACAAAAAAAAAAAAAAGTAATGACAAGATTTATTAGTACAAGACCATTACTAATAAATGGTAATAAAGTTTTTGAATCACTAAATCAGATGGTACAAATTAAAATAAAATCACGCTCAAAGAGTGTTTGGAATTCCAAACTGATATGATCAGATGAAACAAATAAATTGTAATTTAGATTCACATAAGTTTGTTGCCCGAATTTTTATAAGGAAAATATCATACAATACAAAAATGTTATTGGTACAAAACAAAGGTAATGAACAAAATAGATAAAAAAAAATCCAAAAATATTATGTAATTTTACAAAAGGCATAGTTTTAATGTAGATTTTTGTAGTGTAAAATTTGCAAACAACAACTTAACATTGAAAAATAATACAAAATTCAATGCTTGAATAGAAGATAGAAAAACTAATTTGTTGACAGTATCTTCTGCTAATTTTAATCAAAAAGTTTTCATTATTGATTGTACAATGAGTCGCATGATGTATGGCCGCATAAGACTATAACCGCTTTATATTGAGTTCAGAAACATCATTATGTATAGAATAACTTATCCGCAATTGTTGATCTGCATTAAAGCAAAACCGCCTTATGGAAATACTGCGTTATACGAGGTTCGATTGTACTTATATTTAAACAACTTAAAGAACTCTAATAAATTAAATTCTTGATTTATAACCATCCAAGTTGGAAGATAGAGTATCCAATGTTTTTATTTGTTTTTTTGCTTTAAGTAAAATATTTTTTGAAATTGTATTGTATAATAAAATCTCTTCCCAAACCAATGGGTTGTTTGAATTCTTTCTAAGCCAAAGCATTCAAAAATAAATATTTGGAAAGATGAAGAATTCAATTCCAACAAGCAAAATATGTGAATAAAAAATTTTGAAATTCAGAGAAGTTATTAAATTTTCATTATTTTAAAACTTTACTTTCATTTTCTGTTTAATTTATTTTATATATATTTTTTTTTTTTTATTATTTTGGTTTGCTCTCTTTGCTCCCTTTTAGGTGTCTCTTTGAACCAAACTCAAGCTATGTTAAACAAAATGGTTTTGTTTAATGAATTTTTATTTACGCACTTGGCACACGTGGGGTTAAGTACACAAAAAACAAATAAAGATGCAAATTATTGACATAAAAATTTAATTGTATAAAAGTAGAAGCAATGAAATAAAGCAATTAAAAATGTAAATGGAAAAAAATAGGGGTTCAATAGGCTTAATGATAGGCAGTCAGAATTTCCTTAACAATAGCTTAAATATAAATATATGCAAATCATATGATTAAATGATGTAATCAAAATGAAAAACCTTTTACATATGACTGTTTTGACTTAAATTGATTTAGCATGGTCTTGGTCAAAGACTCTATAAAGAATTTTTTAATTAATTATCGTAACATAATCTCCGAGTTTGTTCGGATGTAAAATAACATGAAAAGCTGAAATTTTTGAAGAAAGATAGCCAAATTCGTCGATCGGATGATGATAACTAAAACCGAATATGTATTTGTATGACTAGAAACATCAAATTTGGCTAAAATATGGTCATGGATATAAGTATATTGAAGAGCATAGGGATACAATATAACTCTTAGACATTAAGGAAATATTTATTGTATAGTCGGCAGTAACATATCCAAAATAAATACAGCAGTTTTTAGAGAAAGATGGTGTTTCAGTCGAGATTGATTTCTGGTTTTCAGCCAGTAACACCATAGTTTGCCATAAATAAAATAATAATTGCATAAGGTTTTTGTAATGTAAATACTCCAAAATAATACTCATCAAAATGAATAGTTTTTACCAGTGTATTTCTGATCTGTTTTTACTTTCATACATTTGCAAAACAAATGCCAACAATTGTTTGTAGGTTTTTGTTTTTTTTTTATTTATCTTTTGTTTTTTTTATATTTTTTCTTTTGTAAAACACACCACTAATCCTATATCAATTCTTTGTTATATAGTCATACAAATGAGTTGAGAGTATGTCTGGTCTACAAAGTTACTTGACTGATTATTCAGTTAGCAAATGAAGGTGCTAATGAGAACAGATTATATGTAGATATTGACATATGTACAATATATTTAAGAAAATATAAAATAACACATACAAATAAGTCATAAAAATTTCAAGTTATGGTAACGAATTTGACGTTGCTATCATAAATTTGACCCAGTTAATAAGACAAGAGTAGCCAATCAAACTACGTATTTCACTAATTACGCTGACCTACGCCAATTATGCCAAACCGTCCTCATTCTTGTCTTTTTACCTACCTTATATGTATAAAACTAAATATTTTTACACTCTCTCTCTGTGTCTGTGCTATCTACGACGTCATATCCGAACTACTTCTCTTTCATTTCATTTCATTGATATTCATTGTTTATATAGTTAAGTGGTGAATTCATTTAGTTTTTTTTTTCGAATTCAAATTGAAAAATATTTACTTTTTTAAGGAAATTCTCCCTACACTCTTCACAATAGTTTTGATGGGTATTGTTTTATTCTTGTGGTAAATGTTACCGTTACCGGAGAAACGTTAGTCGAAGACTCTCTCTAGTTTCTCAGTTTTTGAGATATAAAGCTGAAATATTTCCATTATTTGATCCCAACAGACCCATATTTTACACAGCTACCATATAAACTCTGAGTATACATAATAGCCATTCCAACTTGAACCCAGTTTTAAGGCTGGTCACTCTGAAATAACGCTGCTTACTTACTGCCTTTTTTGGTCATGGGATCATGAAACAGCTGATGATACCACAAAACATTTTAAGGAAAATGCAAATTGTTAATTTTTTTTTTATTATAGTAATAAGATAAGTATCAGGAATAAAAAAGGAAATTGCAATATTCTTAATCATGTATTTTTCACAAATTTGTAGTTTTCATTTTGCCAATGTAAGCGCAAAGTTGAACATGTGTGTATAACCAAACCAAGAACAGCTGTTCAGAACACACCAGAATACAACAGAACACACTGAGGACACAAAACCAGAACTCTCTACTTTTAGCTCACTGTGGAAAGGCTATAAGTTCATAAGTTTTTGTATGAACAACTTCCAAGAAGACGGTTTTCAAGCCGATTTAAAGTGACAAATAAAACGGTTGCGTTATACAAATTAGAATTGGAAAGACATGTAAGCTTTGCTCAACCGAATGTAATGTTTTGTCAAATAAAGTGAATAGATGTTCCATGAATGGAAATTATAAGGATGACCCTTATTTGTTCAAATATTTTATATAAACAAGTCTCACAGTTTTTGAATTATATTTCAACCAGAGTTGCCTCATTACTAGGAGAGATAGGAAAAAACCAACTGCGCTTTAACTCACACAACACACAACACATCATCGAAAAGTGTATAATTGTCTCATACTGATGTATCTGCGAAATAAACAGATACGAGTATAAAGGTTATGATCTCACCTCTTGTGATAATATGTGAAAGGTATATAAGCTTCGATAGAATTAAAGTTAATTTTCTGCCATGTTCTATAATATTTTTCTTTATTTTTCTATTTACATTTAAAAGTGACTGACTGACGCCTGACGCCTGACATCTTGTTTTGCTTGCGGTTTGTGTTTGCAATTAAGAGAAAACAATGTTTTGTGTTTTGCCGGGAATCTTCCATTCTCAGACAGTAATAAGAACTAAAACAACAGCAACAGCAACACAACAACAATAAAATTAAGTATAATAAATAAAAGAATGCAAAGTTATTGTATTAATTGAAATTAATATGCATTAAACAATGAAAAAAAACAAGAAACAATAATAAAAATATTTAACAACACAACCACAACAATAATAACAATAACAAGAAATAAACACATGTTGTAATCATAATGATGATCAACAAGATAAACATCAAAATAAAAACAAAAACAGAAGTCATCATCATTTCATTTAATTTTCACCTTTTTTGTGTAAAAACTAATTACAATAAAAATATTTTTGTGTTAATTTTTTTGTTTTCTTAAATATAAAATTGTGTTGTAATTAATAAATCATTTTTCCATTATCAACCACATATTTGATTGGATTCCACCGATGATTAAATACCTTTCACACAAGCAGTATAAAAATATTTATATAAATTTTAAAGGCAAACTCAAATTTAAATTAATTGTTTATATTTACAATATTTTGTAACAATTATCCTAAAGGCGGAACTCTACACCATGATCTTCAGCGTTCAAATGCACAACTCCTACAATGCCCATCAGCTTCTTGCATTTTGCAAACAGAAAACAGTTGGTGTGAAATACCGAAATTACCCCACACCCGTAACCTTAGCATCATTAAAACAACAAACATCTGTTTGACGTTCCACTGCGAGAGATAAGTTGAATGTAGCTCAACTGTTGACGCCAAACGTGTTCAAGAGCAAAATGTTTTGTTTTGATTCCTTTGGTGTATGCGCTCTCATAAGAAATAATGTGATTATGTTTCCACCGAACACAAAAACATGTTTGTTCAGTTCGCTGTAACGTGGGCCTAAGAATGAATGCATCCAACTATCAAGGCATAGGCTCGTAAAGCCAAAAAGCGTGGTCTGGAGTTCTGCCCAAACCTATCTTCAAGCTATTGTCATAAGTGCTTTTAGTAGATTTTTCCCTTACAATTAATTACTTTTATGATAGTTTTTTAAATATTGTAGCAGCTAAATTCTTGTTCATTTTTTACTCAATTCAATTATGAAGAAGTAATTTAGTCTTATCTCTATCAGTGGAACAATATGTACAATATTGAACATAGTATCAGAACCCAAAAGAATTTCGACTGGTATTTTCATCATCTGTTTAGGAGTCATTGCGAGTATACCTAATTTTCACTCGTTTTTCTTTGCAACATCAACATTCATTATGTTTACACTAAATTTCCTGTTGTCGGACGTCAAACAGGTTCCTTTTTCTCAGCGTGACATGGTGAATTGGTTGTGATATGTCCCTCTGTCCATGTCTTTTTAGCTATCAAGATAAAGTTCGATGTCATAACCTGTCTTGTTGTAGTACATCGATAATATTTGGGACTCAAACCTCCCCAAATATTGTAAGAGGCAGTAAGATTCTTATAAAAAGACAAAGTGAATTTTTGATCAATAAACAAAACGTTTTATAACAACATAAAATATGAACAGATATGCCTTATTAATATAGCTGTCATGCAATATAATCCTTTGAATTGATATATGAAAACATTTTGTATTCATGAAATTATGTAGAAGAATGAGTACAAAACAATTGAAAATACAAACTGTCACAATATACAATATTATATTCGTTTATCAGACAAAAAAGATACATATTATAATAAATACAGCTGCAGTATCATTTACTCTTGAAATTCCAAATTCTGTTTAAACATCAGGTGGGTTGCAATACAATATCTTATACATACTACTTAGTATATCAGTTTTAGTCAATTGAACTTATGAAATTTTTCCTTAAATTACTCATTTATTCATTCACTCATATCTAAAAATAAATAAACTGTTACATTTTATTTTGCATTTTAATTATAGAAAGCAACAAACAGACACATCATCAATCCCATTCATACGAATCTTCATCATTTGATTTTTATATATATTTTGGTTTTTTTTTTTGTATCTTTCTTCCAATTTTACATTTGCAAATATTCTGTATACAAAAACATTTTGCAATAACAAATCTACCCAACATACATACAATGTTGTTGGTGTTGTTATTGTATTATAAATTTAAATTGGTTGCTTTTAGTATTTTGATGTAGTTAAATAAATATTATTGCAAACACATTTTCTGATGCTTTCCAATTGTATCTGCAGGTCAAAATAAATGAATAGACTGCAAGTACATCAATCGAATCCAATTTTTCAGTGTCATCAACCGTGAGTATTTAGTGTAACGTGAAATTTTGATTGGTGAGGTGTTTCTAAAATGTGTTGTCATTTTTATATTTTCTTTGATATAAGCAAACGTAGCATGAATCAAAGAACTCAATTAGTATTGTATTATTAGATTAGAACCAATTTGAAAACATATGTTTGAACAAAAGAAAAACAATTAAAGTAAGAATATGAAGGGTCTAAGCGGTGGCTATCCTTCACTTAGAGGAAGGTTCATAGACTCACTCAATCTAGGAAATAGTTGCAATTTGGGAGGTTCACACCTCCATTGGTATCAGCTGGATGTATAGATTCCCGATCAATCTATTATTATATAGTTCATAGTTCCACAACTAAAACCACACACATTTAAATAAGTTTCTTTTCCTGAGTGTTTTCAAATACTTAAATTCGTTTCTCACTTAATTAAGAACTTTTAATTCATTCATTAACTCACTGATTCATTCTTTCATTAAATGTACTTTTTGTTTGATGAATTTACATAGTCACCGAACAGATCCAAAGAATCAAATCTTTACAGTATTGTGTAAGTATAACTTAAACAATTTTCTAAACAAAATGGAATGCAAAATGAAATGCATACAAAAAGATTATCTCAAATAAAATAGAAATGCTGCGCAAATCTAAACAAAAGATAACTTTATCATTGTTGTCATTACTATCATTGTTGTTGTTATTGTAGTTTTTACTGTATTTCTTACTGTGTATGTTTGTTCCTATAGTTGTACAACAATTTTGTCTTACGTGGCTTCTACTATTGTTCATTCAGTGGTTTGTGGATTCATTTGTTTGTTTTTTTCTTTTTGTTGTGTTTTTTTGTGTATAAAATACAGAAACTTAGCAAAAACAGATACATTTGTATCTAGTATGTATGTACATGCAGAAATATATACATAGTACTTGCTTGGATACACGAAGAGTGATTGTATTTTAAGTTACTTGAGTTACATTGTTGTAATGGTTGCTGTTGTTATTTTGTTTTGTGTTGTGCTGTGCTGGTTTTGAGGTGTTAATTGAATGTCCGCAAGTGCCAACAACAAAAAAGGGAAAAAACTGTTTAAAAATTCAATAAACTATGCACGTTGCAATCACTCTGATTTATTTATTTATTTATTTTTACTTGAACACAAAACATTTAAAATAATAATAATAGATAGAAGAGAGGAAAAAACGGTAAATGTAGTAGATTAAACTTTAAAATAATGTAAATTGTCTAATAAAAAATAAATAAAATACAAATTGGAAATGCATGTCAATATGTTTGAATGTTATTAGTTGACCACCCAACAATGAAGGTGTCCATAAAGAAATATATTTGAAATAAAGTATAAACTCTCTTGCAACGAGATGTTTTAACATTTATGCTTCTTGAACAGGGCTGTCCAGCCTTTTTGGTTCCCTGGATCATTTTGGAAGATTCCGTGATTAGTTGGGCCGCAGGACAGCCTTTCTCCTTAATATATGCTTTACTGATAACTAATGATCCTCGATACAGCAGCCAAGAAATAAATAGGCATTTAATATTTTAGAGTTCAAAGCAATAAATTTATCAATATATCTACCTATCCAACTACCTTTATTTCCCCACTTCCTAAATGTTGTTAAAACATTGAAATAAAAAAAAATCTATGATATTTTTTAATTGAGCAATAAATGACGGAAATTCGTTACTGAATATGAGCAACGTTCTAGACATCGTTTGGCAAGACAACAATCAGTAGTATCAGTTGAAAAGCAACTTCATCAACATTTTCCACTTACTGCGTAGTGTTCAATTATTCAGATATATTAGCACATAGAGACACAAGGGTAAGAAACGGGGGCCTGTCAAAGAATTGACTTAAAATGTGTTTATTGAACGGAGCTGCTACGTAAGTTGTCTGATCGATTGTTTCGTGTTTTGTCATAGCATGTAAAATTTTCTTAATAGAATTCATTTGTCGGCATTGCATTGGAAAATGAAAAAATAAAAAACTAATAAAATATAATAGTTTTTAACCGATGAGTAATCGATAAGCGGTAAATAGCATTTATTATTTTCATTCATTTTAAATGAATTATATACAGCATACAGGCAACGATCAATAAAAATATTAAATTCATGAAGACATGCAATGGGAATGAATAATTTTATAATTTTAGATTTTTCACAAAATATAATATTTTAATAAACTTTACTTATTGAACTTCTTATTAAATCATGTTTTCCATTATATTTTATAACTATTTTATCGTAACATTTTTAGTTAGAAAACAACACACTGTTACTATAAATTCTTTATTTATCATATGGAAAATCCATTTTGCATTTTATACTTTTTTATCTGGAAACTAGACTACTGCACTCAGTTTGTCAATCTATCAAAGCAATTGTAATGAATGAGTGAGTTATTAAATTATTTGTTATATAGAGAGTAGTATTCAAATACAATTTAAGCTTTTAACTTAAAAGCCAATCGTATATACTATATAGTAAAGCTTAGGAACAGTCAGCTTGTTTAGCTATTAGAAATTTAATTTACTAATGCAATCAAAGATATTGGGTTGGGGGACAAGTTTCTTCTGAAAATTTGAATAGCAAGATTTAAAAAGCTTAATCTCTCTGTAAGTATTAATCATATCTGAGAATACCATACAGCAATGAAAAGCTAGCAATCTTGATAAAACTATGCTGCTAAAATAATGAACAAGTGATTATTAAATCAGCTGTTTAAAATGAGTAATGAAACAGAGAAAATTTGCTGCAATTTACTTTAATTCTTCGAAAAAGATTATTCTGCAGCGAAAGCTCATAAATTTATACACATTACGGAGAAGGCACTTTATCAGAAGGATTAGTTAGGACATGGCTTACGAGATTTCGTTCGGAAAATTTCTATGTCAAACACGAGCTTTGGACTGATCGGCCTTGCATTGTAAAAGTGGACCAAATTATTGAATAAGTGAAGAATGACCAGCATATAAATACACGTGACATCGCTAAGGACATTGGCATCCACCTTACGAAAGTTTTAGACCATTTGAAAAAGCCTGACTATGCAAAAAACTAAATGTTTGACAGAAAAAAGTCTTATTGACAATTTGAGAAATGTTACAGAAACGGAATGGTTTACAACCTTATCTGTCCAAATTGATAACTGACGATGAAAATGGGTCAATAACATACGGCAATAATGTGTGATAAGAGACATGATCTAAACAAGTTGAACCTCTCAAACCCATTGCAATGCCGAAGCTTTCTGCGAGGAAATTGGTTCTGTACATTTGGTGGGATTGCAAAGATCCTGTGCAGTATGAGCAGCTCCTACCTGAGAAAATGATAATTTCAGAAGTTTATTGTCTGCAACTAATAAGACTTAATGAAGCGCTGAAGGAAAAGTAGCCAGAATTGGTTGACTGAATATGCTCTTTCTTTTTCACCACGACAACGTTAGGTCACACACTTTTGTTATGAAACGGCAAAAATTTAAGGAAACTCGGGTGGTTAATGCATCTAGCATATAGTATGGACTTAGCACTATCTGATTACCATTTATTTTGTCCCATGCTGAATTATCTAAATGGCGTAACGACTGCAAACCGGTATAGCGCCAGTTTTTTTTTATCAGAAACTCCAGAATTTCTTCAAAGACAGGATTATGGTATAATCCAAAAGATGCTAAGAGGTTATCGATAACAATGGAAAATATATGATGAAATAAAGTTGCTTTGTTATATGAAAAAAAATTGTTGAAACATGATTCTTATTTTTGAAAGATTCTACTTTTTCACCAACCCAGTAGTAAAAACTATTATAATTTTTGAGTTTTTGTGGTACAGGACAACAAGTACAGGATTTAAGAGATGTAATATAAAACAGAGATAATCAGTACTTCAACGATTGAAGAAGCATTACAATGAAATATAATAAGATTATTATTCTAAGATCATGAATAACTTTTTAAAAAACACTTAAATAAATTCTAAAGGATGACACAATATTCAAACGTAAGATTTCCTAATATTTCATGGCGCAATTTCAAAACATTAAAAAGTATGGACTAACATTAAATTACATCTATTTACCATGAGTTCAATTAGGCTAGGTGCACATAATGTACGTAACAAAAAGCTTTCTTGATACGTAAGCATAACAAGTTTCTTGAAACACTCAATTCAGCAAGAACTAGAACCACTCAAATTTAACAATAATAAAGCTTTTAAGAGCTTTGAACTGAAAGCTTTAACTAATACAATAGAATACCTCAAATTCATTCCATTAGGTAGATGAGCTGGGGCACTTAATATCCTACTTCTTACTTCTCTATATAAATACATAATTAGCTTATTTTAAGCTCTTGAAGTTGAAACTTTTGTGGGATTTTCGATTTAAGGTGAATCAACTCACTTGTTGATTGTTGATTAGAGGACAAGACATTACAAGCGATTAAAATCTAAGAATACGAGTGTACGAGTATACAAAAATTAAGCAATAAAACTTAAATTGAAAGTAATAGTAGCTTTGGTTTGTCTGCCTAAACGAATTCAATGCACGTGTCTGCAATGTAAAAAACATTAGATTTGCTTTAAAATTAAACTTAAATACTTAAAGCCGCATTTATTTGGTTCAAAAGCCACTTGGGTGCCCCTTAAGTGGCTGAAGTGATTTGTGAAGTATGCGCATGAATGCACAAGTTAAATAAGTTTAAGGATGGCAACAAACACTTTAAGAGGTTGCCTGTTTTTCTGATAAAAACAAATTGCCAAATAATAAGCTAGCAGCAAGCTGTCGCAGCTATAACATTTCCAGTGCCCTGTGCCCTGTGAATGTGAATGTCCTCTTAAATAAAATATTTTGCATAACTATGCGGCCGATAGAAATCTTACAAAAGGGAAACAAATGGAAACAGAGTCCACATGAGAACATAAAACTGAAAAGGCAATGAACTAAAGTAAACTCAATAATAAACTTACAGCAAGGAAAAAGGTTGAAAACTTGTTGAAGCAGTTGCGCTTTTGTTGCATGAGTGCAAGGACTTTTTAATGTAGAATGTAGCTAATGTGATGGCCTCTAAGGGAAACCATACTTAACCTAAAGCTAAGGTTGATTTAGAAAAGGAAAATCACAACAAAAGGAAAAGTTTTTTAATGTTTTGCTAAAACTTTTACTTAAAGTGTTCACATGAACACGAATTCAGTGAGTGAGTAAGTCTGTGAGTTCAAGCAATTCATAATTAGTTCAATGTCCTTCATTCAACAAGAAAGTTTTGCTTGCAAATTTTAATAAAATTAATTTAAAATTTTTAGAGAGAAAAACTTTTAATTTTTCCTCAGCTTGTGGATTCATTAGTATAATTTCAGCATTTGAATGAATTTAAAATTATTTTTATATATTTTCTGTGTGTGCAAAAACTTATGCTTCATTGTGGCGTGTGGCGGAAATTGTTTGCATTTTCTTTTATTTTATGGTCAAAAATTCTCATAAATTTCGGTTGTCAAAAAAATATGTTTTGAAAATGTTGTTAGCAAAAATGGGCGTAAAAAAGTTAAACAAAATGCGAATAATAAATGATAAAATGTTGGCTTCTAGTAACCGCAACGAGACATCACAAGGGATGAATAATATAGAGGGTGGAGAGTGTGAAAATAACTATGACTGAATCCTCCTTATCTGGTAACTACAGACACATGAATATTTTACATGAATTATGGGCCACAGAGCAAAGTTTATATTGTAATGCCACACCCCAAAGGAAGACTCATATACTAGTATTGTATTGTATTTAATAAAATCCTTTGATGGGCTAAATAAGCAAATGCTATTAAGAGCAGCCAAGCAAAAGAGTTTAAGCGCATTAAAAGACGAAATTAATGTTATTAAACTCATGCATTGGGCGTATATCTAAACATATCTATTTTTGAGATACTACCATAGTATGCACATAGAAATTTCTGTATAACTTTTTCCAACTTCATGAGCTACAACATAATTTCAATTAGGCCAAGTTAATAGTGTCCAAAGCTATTAGCCAGACATTGTTCTAAGACCAAGGCTTAATTAAAGCACATACGATGAATACCAACACACACTCACACATACACATACACCCTCATACATGAACTTGATCACGTATATATTTCATACTTTAGTTTTACTAATTGTCAGTGACGAGCAACTACATAAGTAATCAGAGCGGCAGACAATTAAATTATGCTTAGTAAAGTTTCTCTCTTTCTTCTTGATTTCCTTTTTAATAAACAGCACAAAAGTATGCTACATAAATTTTTTGCTTTATTGGGAAATCAATTCGTCTATTGTGCATTAAGTTCAGCTGTTGCCAACAGTCTCTTGTCGGTCGTCGGTCTCTCATTTTATAAGATTAAAGTGAGTTGAAGGAAATTATACTACTGCTTTTGTCATTTTCAATTGAAAAAATCATTGAAGTACAAAAGTTTTTTGAAGAGTTTCTAGCACTAAAGTGTCATTGTCTCCGAGTCGTCTTCAAAGGCAGAGAATATTTGAATTTTATGATGCCAACTTACAAACTTTAATAGAAATTCCATTGAGTCAAGATGTTGCTCTTAGCAAAGAGTTTCACAAATTCCAGTCAAGTAATCAAGGTTCAGATTTCCTATTAAATGTTTATTAAGAATAAAAAAATCTTCTTTAGTTTATTATTTTTTGAAAATAAAGAACTGATTTGCACCATAAAGCATGCTATGAAATATTAAATTCAGGATATTTTTAAAGGGCATTTCATGGCAACACTTGGTCATACATACACACACACATGTAGTTGCCATAAAACATTTCTTTAAATATGATCCATTAAAGCATATGATGTATGTATGTCTATTTTCCTTTGAAAGAAACCATTTTATGAACACAAACGAGTACATAAACATGGACACGGACATGGACACAACAGCAGCTTAATTTGCCATTATATTTTATGTGTGTTATTATGGTTAGCTGGGTTTGCTCATACATATGTGTGGTGGAGTTATAAATTGCCAAAGTAATTAGTGTCCATAATTGCATTTCCCAGAACTGAGAATTCAGGCATGATAGTAAAAACTTTAACATTAAAGCACATATATTAATTCATAAAATAAATCAAAATTTTTAATATAAATCAAACATAAATTTTCATTAAAACTTTGCAAGAAACTTAAATCAACGTCAGCAAACCATCATCGCTCGTTAATGGGAAGCAAACAAGGCAAACATTAGAGTATGGTATACATCATGAGTAGCGTAAAGTTTCGAAAAAGTAAAATACAAAAATGTGAGACAAACTTTTAAACTTTACAATGAAATCTTTTGATGGTAAGAGAAGAGAATTTATGCTTTCAAAAAAGGTCAAAGAGCAATAAGTCATATATTGAAAATCAACTAAGGATCCAACTAGTATAGATTTTGCTCAATAATATTAACATAAAGAAACGATTAGTTTAGTGGAGATTAATACAAACAAAATCCATACACATACAGCAACTAATTTGCTATGGGTTCATTGACCAATAAACTGTAAATTAAATCAATGAAACATAAAAATAAACTTTCTTATGGGCATTTTGATATGTTTTTATGACCCTACGATGGACCCAAAGTTGTTTGTTCGATTGAGTGGCACAATATTACGAGGGCTGCTATTTATATTTCGGGAATAGCAAATAAGAACAAAAATTTTTTAATTTAATTTTTTATTGTTTTTCAAATTATATGTCAATACATTTTTGTATTCGTTCGAACCATTGGTCATAGTAATTTTTCCATTCCTCTTGAGACACCTCCAAAGCATGGTTTTTGAACTCTTCAACTGCTTCTACGGAGCTCGTAAATCGTTGACCACCCAGTTTTTTTTTTTTTTGATATGAGGGAATAAAAAGAAGTCATTGGGTGGCAAGTCAGGACTGTAGGGCGGATGAGTTTTGACTGCTTAAAAATTCACCTGTTTGCCGAGATGTGTGAGAGCTCGCATTGTCATCATGGAGAATGATTCGTCTTCGGCAGTTGGTTTTGCGAATTTCTCCGAAGACCTCCGGCAAACAAATGGTCATGTACCACTCAGAATTGACAGTCCTACGTTGCTCTAGCGAAACATTGGCCACATGACCCATTCTTCCGAAGAAACAGGCGACCATTTGCTTCGAAGTGCTTCTTGTTCGAACAACTTTTGTTGGATTTGGCTCATCTTGGAACACCCACACGGTCGATTGCTGTTTAGTTTCCGGCTCATACGCATATATACATGATTCACCACCTGTCACGATTTTATAAACGTCTTTTGAAGCAACACGGTCGAACTTTTTAAGCATTTCCTTACTCCAATCGACGCGAGCCTTTTTTTGAGCGATTGATAAGTTATGGGGTATCCAACGAGAACAAACCTTTTTAACAACTAAGTGTTCATGCAAAATAGAATTTATTGAAATGGAACTAATGTGCAAGGATGCCTCTATCTCACGATATGTCACATGTCGATCATGTACTATCAGTTCACGCACACTTTCGATGTTTTGTGGCACAACAACCGATTCTGGCCGACCTTCACGGAATTCGTCAGCGACTGAACTACGACCACGATTAAATTCTGCAAACCAGCGATAAACTGTCGTTTTTGATCGTGCATTCTCACCATACAAAGAACTAAGTTCATCGATACATTCTTGTTGGGATAATCTACGTCGAAAGTTGTGAAAAATAATCCAACGAAAACCCTCTCGAGAAGTTTCCATTGTTTTGCCAAATTGATTTCTTTAACTTATTGTAAACAAAACAAAAACCAATTGTACATAAAAACGTTGTACGTACATATGTGCTAAAAAATGACTAAGTTTATTATGGCGTTGCCAGATTTTACATATTGACATTAGTATTGCCAATTCCCGAAATATAAATAGCAGCCCTCGTATTATGGGTTACATAAAAGATTTTTATCAATACTCGTATTTAATATGAAAGGAAATAAGGGATGCTGTATGGATATGACACTATTAAAGCTTAAAGTCAATGAAAATATGTATTTACAAAAGTTGCTTAAGTTGTATTCAAAAGTATGTTTCATTCAGTAACATAGTAAGTGAAAGCATATAATTTTAGTCTGATAAAATTGAAACAAACAAATGAAAAAACACATTAACACTAATGAGTTCAAATAAAAAATAAAAGCCTTCTGACGTCAAAACAAACGATAAAAGGATAACATTTTACATAATAATAATGATGATGATGATGATGATATGGAAAACATTCATTAATAAAATATGTTGCAAACTTTGAAGGAGTAAGTTTTAAACATAGTCTTCTTGTTTATACTATCCCAGCTTGGCCATGAGTCAATAAAAATAATTAAGAAATTTATGACATTTGTATATTTTTCGGTAAGAACTTTTTATTTACCATACTACGCCTGGGATTCGATAAACTGTGAATTTATTGTATTTAAAAATTCATTATAAATTTCTTATATTCTTAAAATAGCTTCCAAGTTGATCACAATTCTTCATTAACAATGCCTTTGGGATGTAAATGACGTCAATGCGAATAGCTCTTTGTTACAACTCAATTAAACTGATACCCAAAGTGCAGTCTTTAATTAATTATGCGTTTTAATGTAATTTTACCATTTTTTACATTACATTCAATAAAATATTGTTCAATATTTTCAATCAACAAATGGCCAATAACCGACCAAAGCACTTAATGGGACAAAAACTGTGTGGGTAGTGTGGAAAAGAATGCGAACTTAATTAATTGGAAAATTGTAGTCGCTCGTGAGTGAGCCTTTTGCATAATAAATTTAATGCTGGTTAAATATTCAATATCGATACTATATTAATGAGACCCATGTTGGATCCTTTCATATTCTACGTATTATCAATATTTTATATTTTTTTTGAACATTTTTCTTTGGGTTGGTTTGCGTGTTGAAAACTAAGGCAGGGAGTAAATGTCGTCATGCTGGGTACTACACTAAAAATTGGGAAAAAGGAAAGAAAAGGAAAAGAAAATAAAATAAAACAAAGTGAAAGGAAAAAGTAACTCAAACCATAAAAAGTAGTAAGTTTCACAAGTTTTTTTTTTTTTTTTTCTTTGAAAAGAAGGAATGAATGATGCTCTTAAGAGAAAGAAAACAAGTTATAAAAGCCTAAAAAAATGACAAAAAAAAAAATAAAACAATTGAATTATGTAGTGCAAAATTGGCTGCGGGCTCAATGCAGAGTGATTGAACAAGTAAGTGTACCAATATCTTTTGTAAATGGCCATGGTGGTCATTCAGTCAAGCCACTTTGCAAGTATTATTGATTTCCTTTTGTTCACTAAACAGTGAAGATTTCCTTTTCTTCCCACTTACTTTATTGGCACCACTTTTTATAAACTTGTTCTATGGTGAGTGAGAAGAAGTTGATATTTGAACATGTTTATTAGTGGCCAAAGTGATTTGACCACACAGCCCGTGAACCACAACAGTTGCGGCCACTTTTATGTAGCATAACTTGTGGCGCATTATTTATTGTATTATTCTTTGCTTCTTTCTTTTTTTTGTATTCTATTTTTTTGTAAGATTTTAACAACTTTATTGACGAAGAATGAAAAAAATCACAAAAAAAAATTTCTTGTAAAAGTAAAAAATGGAAGAAAGAAAATAAAAGAAATGATGCCTTAAGATGGTCACGATTTATGTTTTTACATTATATTGTTTTCCTTGAACAAGTTACTTGTTTTTACTTAGTATGATGTATTTACAAGAAAATGCTTTATGATAATATTAAGATACACCAAACCCCACCATACCATTGATATTGACCTTATAATGAATGTATATATTGGCGCATGTATCTAGTGATGCATATTAAATGATTTTGTCAACCACAGAGACGGCACAAGACAAACAGATGTTGTACACTTCATTGAAGATAAATGACCATAAATTGAAAGCTAAATCAATTTGACATAATAACTGCCTTCGACCAAGTGTCTTGGAAAATTATGCATGCAAAGAACACATAATAAATTTATGTGTCACTAAATACTCATACACACAGAGAATATTTGTATTAAATTCTAAGACATACAATATATAAAATGAGGCTATATCTTGTCTACCATATACTCTTGGGTATTACGGATAAAAAACAACAACTGAATATGAAATATGAAATATCCAAAGGGAAACAAAATGGCACTAAACTAAATTATTAAGTTGAGCTTTACAATAAGAAAGTTTTAGATATAAATGCCATATATCCACTATCATATAAATATAAATGTGAGTAGCAAAGCTTTAGAAAATATCTTCATTGTAAATGTACATTTATAGAAAAAAAAAGACTTTTCATAATAATACCACATAAACATTTACACATTTCGCATTGAATTGTATAACAGAACAAATCAAAAACTTAACATTTACGTTTATACATTTAATATATTTGAATATTCTGTACAGAAGACAAAGGCAATATAACATGAGTCTTATGACAAACCGACTCTATACGTCCAATGATGTACAATTATTGAAACGAATAATTTAATAGTTTACTAAAAGGAAGATGGCAGATAAATAAACTAACTTTTACAAATACATTTTATTGTTAATGTACATTTATGGATAGATATTGAATATATTTAGAAATGTTGAAACAACAAACATTAATATATACAATATATAAAATTGGACATGTGTATTCCTGGATTTCAGTCTACAGCCAAAACTACGCATCGCAGACGAATGTTGTTTGTGTATGGCAGTAGCCCCAAGTCTCCCAACGTGTATTATGGTGGTTGTTTGTCGATGGTTTTAAGGGTGTGATAGATATGGGGGTTGAAAGTAGTCAACTTTTTTCTAGACAGCTCCAGAATTTTTGTGGAATTTCTACAATGCCCTGGAACATTCTTAAAATCTCACAGAAGCTCGTTTATTATTGCTAAGAGACAAAATCGATTCCAGCGAAGCGGGAACTTGCATCAAGTACGAATACATCTTTTTTATGTACATTTATGAGTAGAAGGATAGACCATCATTACATTACAAAGGTACATTCAATGAATTTAAGTGCACAATTATGGAAAAATATTTGCACAATGAGTATTTAAATTTAATTTAAATGTGCAGATATTTTCACATGAGTAATTCACTGAAGGGAAGAATTAGATTTACAAGACAATTTCTTTGCTCATGAGATAGGCCGCATAAACCAAGAATCATCGTTAATACTTTTAAATTGTTAATATACATTTATAGAAACATGGTTAGTTAGTTGGTTGGATTAACGTATACTTTTATCATATATAAATATATAAGAATATATATTTCTACACTATTAAGAATAATACATTGAAGCAATCTAGAATCTAGTGCATGACAAAACAATAAGAAAAACACTTTGAAGTAATTAACCATTACTACATCTAAATTGAAAACAAACATTTGTATTTTTAAACAACTTCATTGATGTGGCTACGGCTGAAGTTCAGGAATGCCTCAATAACTTTACACACTGGAAAAAATGTGGAATATTGTCATTAACTGGGGTAAATCTGCCCATTGCTGTTTCACTCTCAGACGAGGTGTTTGTCCTTCAGTTGTGCTGAACAACACTATCATTCCGCAAGTTGACCGTGTCAAATATTTAGGAATAACTCTCGACAAACATCTTATCTGGAAATCTCACATCTCATTCACTACTGCAGCTTGCTACGGCAAGCTAAAAAAATTAGCGTGGCTACTAAGTCCTAATAGCCAACTTAACCTGAGTAACAAACTATTGGTATACCGTACAATTGTACGTCCCTCCTGGCTCTAGCATCAAATAAGTTCAAATATTGCAGAACAAAGCACTGCGTCGTGTTACGAATGCTCCTTGGTACGTAAGGAATTCTGCAATACACAACGACCTTCGGATGCCTACTGTTATGGACGAAATAAATCTACACAGCAGTCGCACAATGACAGGCTGAATTGTCACTCAAACCCTCTTGCAGCGGCGCTTATGCACCAAGAGTTCTCAAGGAGGCTCAAACGTCAACTCCCTTATGATCTTGCGATCAGATCCACTTAGCATACACACATAGTTTAATCATAATGTTGTTAGAACAACTAATGCAATTAAGTAAACTGGCTATACGCCTCTAATGTGATATTAAAATGCTTGACAAAAATGTACCAAATTAATTTTGTGTATGTAGAATTTATCATTAAAAAAAAAAAAGGTAAAATGAAATGTTTGGTTAAATGTACATTTAGTGAAATTAATGCCAATGGAATCAGGTCTTAACTAAATATACCAACATAATAATTAAATTAAATCAAAACAATAGATTCTTCTGACCTCATTTTAACAAGAAAAGACAGCATCTACAACTTAGAACTACTATAGTATATTTTTAAACAATGGTTTTATTGATTTGGCTGGCAATGTGTACTGTACAGATTTCTTAACAAGAATAAAGATACTTTGTCCTATGATAAAATTATTGTATGTTATAATACAATAGTTTTCTCAGTAAACATAAAATATCTTTGTCAATTCTTCTATATAAAATGTATCCACTTGTAACAACAGATACTATACACAATACATAAATTATCTTTATTGCCAGATTGGCTAATTTAGCGCTCTTTCAAATTCTCTTTATGTTCATTGAAAAAGTGCAATGAATCATTAGCGTTGTTGTTTTTATCGTCCTCCAAATACTTCATATTGATAACATTGGCCCATTATATCCAAAAATAATAATTGGTTTGGGGTCATAACGCTAATATATTCCATATATGTTATATACGAGTATGTATGTATATGAAGTTAACCTTCTGTTGGAATATGTACACATTCATTATCAGTGATAAATCACAAACACTCAGTGATATATTGAATATTAGGTATAGACATATATACATACTCGTATAGAGTCCTTTGTGTAGGAATGTGTTTATAATGGGTGGCTTATCAATTTATGCTATTACGTTTAAAATTTGTATCTCTATACATACTGACAAACAGTTTCGGTTCATATTTGTATGCAAATGAAGAATGGAGAAGTTGAATTCATGAATTCAGTCGAGTGTTATATTACAGTGGTAACCTAAATAAATCACATATATGAATGAATGCATGCATTTTGTGCTTTACTCTCACTGGAACAGTTTGAATGTGAAATTAGTATTAAGGGCTTTTTGTTTGTCCGCTTGAATGGATGGACAGTGAATGGTTGGTTGGATTTGGGTGGGTTGATTGGTCATAAAGGTAAAAAGAAGGAATAATTTGCTAGTGCAAAGGTTTTGCATATAAAAGCATACAATTGGGAAATAGATCAAGGTCTCGAATGAGTATTAAAATAGAGTCTGCAGGCAGGTTGGTAAAAAAATAAAAGGAGCTAAAATGATACCAAAAGGACTGAGTATGCATATTTCGTAGACTCATAGACTTTTATTATCTTACAGAAGACTAGACTAAACTGAATAAAAACAATTCATATTCCCCTTACAAATAACTGAAGGTTTAGGGATTAAAAAAGCTTTTAAGAGCCTTACACGCCTTTAGCCACAAAAATTTTGAATAATTTTTGTTAGCTGTCACTCAGAACCACAACAAAAAATAAATAAACTTTTCTTTTAACAAATGATGTGTTTCTTTAGTAATTTACCATTTTGTTTTTGGAGTTTTTTTTGTTTTTATTCATAAATTTCACGCATGTCTGACTGTGTTGGCAAAAAGTTAAATGAAAAGCTGTCAACTTACACTTTAGACAATTTAGTCAAACAATAAACAAACAAATAGGCAAACAAATATATTGTATAACCAAGACACAACTACCTTCACCAGACAAAAGATATAATACACACTTAAGAGTGAGTTTTGGCCTTCAAAAAATTTTGTTAAAAAAAGAGAAAATTGCAGAAAAGTATCTACGCCTTTGCGCTTCGCTTTTAAATAATGATTAATGATAAAAGCCAAGGTTAGGTTAACTTACAATGAAAATGGCACAGGAGTAAGGAAATAAACAAGAATATATTGTATGTGACGACGTCGCCAATCAGACTCGCACAGAAATTGGCCTAGGAATACCTCCAAGAGATAGTAGTAGTATACAATAGAATGGAGAGCAAACAATTTTATTGCGTTTTGCGCTTTATTTTTATAGCATACTTGTGGGCGTTTTGCTTTGTTTGATTAGGAATATTGTGAGAAGTAATCAAGGCAAGCAAAGGAAAGCATACACTAAATGAATCAACAGAAAATGACAACGCGTTTCTGGAGAAACAGAAACAATGGAAAAAGATTAAACAATAATTGCTTAAAGTGATTTATTTTGTATCTAGATTGTAGAAGGTGCGAGTCTACATGTGCTTAAACACACAAACAGTCATAAAATTGTCGCAATACAAACAACAGATCAAGGATCAAACAAACAAACTAATAGAGATTGAGTCCTTTAATATGAAATAGTAAACACAATTTTCAGCTCAATGCCAAATCAATGTGCGTCGACAACAATTTCGACAACTTAATTGAATTTATTACAATAGCAAACACCAATGTGAGTGTAAATTGAGGAAAAGTGAGATGACCGAGAGATCCCTTTCTGTAATTTTTTCGATAACAAATTGAAATAACCTTGTACAAAAATGGCGAATTACTGAGGGAGAAATGAAATAAATGAAAACACACAAAAAATAAAGTGAAACGAAATTGATATGAATGAGTGAGTGAGTGAAAATAAGTGTGAATGAATGTGGGACCAAAGGGCCATGCTGCATGATGCTGTTGCAACCTCGTGAAAGACAACGACATACAATGAAGTACATTTTACGTGAGTAAACGCATTGAACAGCAAAAGGATTGTTGTATCTGCTACATTTTGTTTTTTTTTTGTGTATTTTTCGTTGCACTCAAGGTGACTGTGAGAACATGAGAGTTCAACATCATATTACAGCAGCAATACAAGGTTCTTTTGTATTACATATTTCACTTAATACTTACTTAGCTTCATTTATTTTAAATAGAATTTTGTTTTCCAATTTTGTTGCTCAATTTTATTATTGCAATATATTTCGAGAGATTATTGGCAAGAGTTCAAGATAATCAAAATTAAATAGATGTGAGTATGAATAAGTTAAAAGAGTTGAGAAAAATATTGGTTTGTAATAAAAACTTTCATCAATTTGAATGGATACTGATGAAATCAAGAGCCTTGATCATGTAGATTTATTTTTTTATTTATTTATTAAATTAGGTAAATTATACAATAAAGTTCTAGCTGTTAAGGCCTATGACTTGTAACAAGATAGCGAGATGAAAACATACGCAAGCAAAGAAACTGAAATACAACTACTTATGTATAACTCTTATGCATAAGTACAGAGCGTGACTTAAGAACAAAGATTAAGATGACAGATGCTTTATTAGATTCGATTGTTTTCATCTGTGACTGAATATTGCCATTGATTTATATGGTCTCTACAAGACATTGTAATAGTTCACTTGATTTGTTGTA
>JBAMAV010000951.1:0-181979 GCA_037043315.1 Amiota communis
AGAATTTATTCGATTAAAATTCTTTTCTTGTCCTTATCAAATAATGAAAACATGTTCACTCGTTTTGCGATCCATTTTAATTAACTAAATTTATAAAGAACCTCAAATTTGGTTAAACCATTTTAATTTAGATGGAACTAATATTTCGTAGTATTGAAATGACTGCCGAAACATTTAAATTCAAGTTTTTGTATGAATAATTTCTTTTATTTCTCAACTTTTTTAAGCAAATCATCTGCCTGTGTGAGAGATATGTATACCATATAATCTTTAGTAGAATTAAAGTTAGTGATTTTCTTTGTTTTACTCTTATTATAGTTCTTATAAGTAGAAGTAAGAAAGGTGAAATGATGGTTTTTCTTTTTTTTTTTAATTATTGCAAAATCATTGTAATCAAATTCAGTCTTTGATGATGATTCTTCTATTGATCCGAGTCATGTATCGCTGCCGCTTGCTGTTGTTGTTGTTCCTGCTGATGCTGATGATTTTGAAGATGATGATGTTGTTGTTGTTGTTGTTGATATGGATGATAGCTACGTTCACTAGCAAAGGGCAGCGACACCAACATACTGAAAAGTTTTCTTCTACATAAGTATAAAGATACATAATCGGATTACATAATTTATTAACTTATTATTTGTTTAATGGCTTACAAAAATGAAGATGAAGCACTTGCAGACGAACGTTTGCTACGGCAATTACCACTTGCGTCACGATATTGATTGGCACGACAACGTCGACCGATCGTTGGCTGTAGAAGATGTGCTCCAGCTGTCAATGCAGCATTTGATTGCTTTTGTTGTTGAGGTTGACCAGCGGCACGTTGTAGTTTAACTTTAAAAATTCTAGAATTCTCACTCAATGAAGAAGCTTGTTGCTGCTGTTGTTGGTGATGCTGCTCCTGTTGTGTGTTTGGTTCATTGACCGATGATGATTGTATTGGTATGTCCTTAGTGCGTGCTCTCAGATCATTAAATAAAGCTGGTATTGGCACTAATGGTGATGATATTGCGGAAAGTGAAGGTAAACCTTTCTTGCTTGTTATTGGTATAGAATTTTCTGTACTATTTGTTACAATAACAACATTTTGAGTTTTGTTGCGAGATCTCTGTGTGGTTGATGTAGATGATGATGGCAACATCTTTGTTGAACTAGTATTTGTTACAATAGGTTGTAGTGTTTGTGGCTCCTTTGTTGTTTGTTGAGCTGCTTGTGTTGCTACAATATCAGCTAAAAGATTTGGACTGTATGTTATATTTGTAGGCAAACCATTTGTGGTTGGAGCAACAAAGCGATTCGTTGTTGTTGCCAATAAAGTTTCATCATCTGTTAAGCCAAGAGCAGCATTGACTGTAGATGAAGTTGTCGAGAAATCATATGAACTTGTCATGGGTGCCGATGTTGTAAACTTGATGGGTTTCACTGTCAGGTCACTATCATCATAGTAATAATCAGCATCATCAAAAGTTTCCTTTATACAATGGATACTTTCATATTGAATTGAATTAAGAGTTGTAAATTTGTATACTCACATCAGCAAGTTCATTTTGATCCACTTCAATGATAGCCACATCCTTTATGCTCACATGTATATTGTATTTACCATTTTGTCGTTGATCGTAGACAATTCGACCACCGGCAGAAGTATCTTCATTTGATTCTGAATGCGAGGATGCTATTATTAATAATGGGTACAACAGCATTAACTTGGCAAGTGTAAGGGAAACCAGTTCTAAGTTCCGCATAATTAATTGATCTTAGTATTTGTTTGGTAGTACATGAATTGCACGTCCTTCTGGAATGAAATCTTCTTATTGACTGATATACAATAACGTTGTGTACTGATATTTGTAGACTATGAGAGTTGAGCATCTGAGAAAACAAACCAGAACACTTTCACGCGCTGCCCACTTTGAGAGCACTTCATTCTACGTACTATGGTAGTATATAGGGACAGTAGTAGCACAGCATAAAATACAACGTGATGTAGATAGATCGATATAGATAAAGTATTCTTGCTTGTGTGTTTAACTTCGAACTAACAACCATGGAGCATGGGGGTTAAGAAGATGATGATGGTAGCAGCAAACTTTCGATGATCGTTTGAAGCTGTTTCTCTTTGTGCATGATGCATGTGTCTGTGTGTGGGTATAAGTTTGTTTGTTTTCCAGATCATCGACATTACACTTGTTTAGTTATGAAATTCAGTTGGCTTTAAACAAGAAATGACATTTTCTTATTTAGACTCATGTGTGTTGGACTCTTTCTTCATAATGGTCAAGAATTGACAAGAAGTGTTAATGACTGTGCAAACATAAACATTGTGAGAATATACATAGTTTCCAATATTCAAATATTTCAGCCCACCGTCCGGCCCACTAGTACTACTATCACTTGATAAGGAAAGTTCTTATGTTTTTATAAATAGTAATCTATACAATTTGGCATATGCAACTGCTGCAAAACTAATGCGATTATTACCCAAATCGAATTCTGTGTAGTATTGACCAGAAATCGGTGCCCATGAATTCAAAAACAGATTGGCACATTGTTTGACTATATTCCTTATTTGTTTCCATGATATAAGCGGATGTATGGCTCCAAGGCGAAGTTAGTATCACCAATAATTGAAAGTGATGGTTGGGTGTTTATCATAATGAAAAAATCAACATTGCAATTTTTTTCCACGCCAAGCATTGTATGGGACAACAATGAGTGAGGTACCAGTATCGACAATAGCTTGGCAATTGTGACACCAGTAAATGCATCAAACATTTCAAATAAGCAATAGGATTCTTCCAAAACTTGTATTTACATTAGTTAGTAAATCGCTATACATTGTCAATGTGAGTGAGTTACTTAACTAAACAAAGTAACGATAATTTTGATGACATATTCTTTATCGTAAAGAGAGAACTTCTTTTCAAAAACTCTGCACAATTTATTTCTTTTCTTTATAATATCACATTAATTTATCAAATTTTCGAACATTGTTTCAGATACAGTATCTTAGAGACTTAAGATTAAATTTAAAACGGAAAAAATGTCAAGAAATTTTGAGTAACAGTGAGTTGACCGTGACTGATTCTGTAAATAACATTCTCTTACCAACGAGAAGAAGAAGACATTGCTACAAGATCAAAGATCGAATATTCGCCGCCTACTTTTTAAAAGTATTCGTACCAACGTAACGTTCAGGGGAACAGGGCAAGGTGAATTTATTTCTTTCTGCTAAGATTCTGTTAATAACATTATGACATAAAATAATATTTTAATATTGAATCGTCTCATAGAACTCACGATTGCCATAACATAAGAGAATTCAATAATAAAACATTCTAACGAAACGGAAACAGGCTGTGTTTAGAGACCATGACCATTGGAAGCATGACCACTGTTATTCAATATGTTTGTGTTAAATAGTCGTATAAAAGTAAATGAGCATAGAATATTCTGCAAAAAAGTATTCGTGCCATCGAACATAACAAGAAGAATTTCTTTTTTCCCCCGGAATAATATTAATAAATATATTATGTTAATCACATCACCATTTTCATTAATTTAATAAAATATTAATATTGAACTGCTGTATTTCATGCAACATTATAGGTAACATACAACTATTTAATGTTCTTTCTTTTTGCTAAGATTCTGTTAATAACATTATGACCTAAAATAATATTTTAATATTGAATCGTCTCATAGAACTCACGATTGCCATAACATAAGAGAATTCAAATAGAGAATGAATGAAAAACAAATTTAGAACTCAGAAGCTTTAAACTTGACCAAACTGAACATCCGCTTATCATGTCGTTCATGGTCATGTTCATTGCATAGTCATGTACTAAAATCAGTTTATCATCCTCAGACCATTACGAACCAAATATATGTATATGTTTTCTCTTAGAGAAGTGTGTTCAAATTTAAAAAAGAAAAGCATTACCCTTCGGTTAATTGAATTAGTTGACCACAATAGTCATGGGATTTACTAGTGCCATCTGTTGGTTTTAAAAACTCTTCCCAAGTTATTTAACGCCATCTAACGGCGGTTATTTGATGGTTTTGACAAGAATTAATAATGAAAATACAATTCACAAGAGGAAGAGTAGCTTTCAAATTCCAGTGTTAGTAGATCTTTATGTTTAGTGTTACTAAATCCTAAATCCTTACATAGTGTTAAGTAACTAGATATGTAAGTGTGGTGTGCGAGTGAGATATGCATAACGTCATATGGTGAAATTCTGAGTTGATGACTTGTAGCGTCCTCTGTTGGATACATGGGATCTGCGCCATCTATTAATGGCTTTTGACAGCAATTATTAACACAGCTGATTGAATATTACTCACATAAAAAAAGGAATAGCTTTGGTGGTTGTTTTGTTGTGTGTCGTTGGTCGTTGTCATCGTGAAGAAAACCATGGAAATTAAATAATTAAATTAATTATAAATTGCAAAAAATTGATAAGAAGAAGTTCTTTTTAATATTTTATTACAAATGTGTAAAGTTTATGTGTTTTAAGTAGAAAATAATGGAAATGCACTTAAAAATATGTTGCCTGATTGGCATTTCGTTAGCCTTCTTTGTTATCATAAGCAGTAGCAGCAGCACCGGAGCTTCGGAGAAGGCAGCGGCGGTAGCAGCAACAACCCAACATTCTCAACAACAATTTACATCCAAAGAATTGGGGCAACAACAACAATCATTATCATCGACATCATCATCATCATCATCGACCACGTCGTTGTTATCGCAAAGAAATGCTGAAAAGAAATTCTCAGGTCGTTGCCCCAATATGCTGCGTCATGTCTTTGAAAATGCAGCACCTCACGATGAGGATCATTCAGGTGTTTTTGAAGAGTACAAACCCGAAGATGTTGAGAGTTTAGATGAGGAAACATATTTGTGGTCATGTCTGGAAGCTTGTTGTGAGAGAGCAACAAATAACAATACATGTAATATTGTATTGGTCTTCAAGCGCAAGTGTTATCACATTCGGTGTGTTAGCAATGAGGCATGTTTGCCCAAGTATCAAAGTCACATCAATGAAAAAGTACAAATGGTACTGGTGAGTCCCGTTCAACAGCAGCAACAACAACAAAGTGAAACCGATGAACCTGCAACATGGGCGAAAATATTAAAGACAACGAAAAATAGTGCAGAAATATTGCCATTGGATGAGTTCGATAATGGAGGAGCACAAGGTAATCTGAATTTTTGGAAGCAACCAAGACGGCTACATTATATACCCAGAAGTCAGGTAAGAAACACATTCGACATTCTTAACATAATTTAATGTTCTTTGATTAACTAAAGTAGATAAATTTGATTAACAGGATAGCCAACAAGCCTATGATGATGATGATTTTCCTATTGCGGAAAAACGTATGAAACAATTACTTATGTCACCAATAGATGAAGGCGATGTTCTGGCCCCAGAAGATATAAGTGGTTATTATGCTACTGGCATGCAACCTGACGTTAAGTTTATAACATGCGATCTAGAACTTACTGAGCTTGACAATCATTGCCCATCGAAAGAGGAGTGCATACCATTACAAGCCAATTCTGTGACAGGCGTTTGCAATTGCATTCATGGTTATGTGCGTAATAAAATGCAGAAATGTGTACCCCAAGTTGCTGAGGCATATAAGGCCTATATAAATGAGCCCTCTATGATGGGCTCTGTTCCAATACCAGCACAAATTGATGTACCAAGTACGGACAATGTCGACGATAATGTCATCAACACTACACCGGTTAAAGTGGAAACAAATAAAAATATTGTTGTTTCGGTTATGTCAAAGGAGGTTCGCCTGCCGGAAAAAGAAGTAACCTTGGCTGCATTTACTGTACCAGATGAACAATCAAGTGATACAAAATACAAATATCTATGGACATTGATCTCACAGCCTAAGGGACCAATGAATGGCACAATCTCCGATCAAAGTAAATCCAAAGTAAAGCTTTCGAATCTCTCTGAGGGTTTGTACACTTTCAAAGTAACTGTAACCGGAGATAATGGCACATTTGGTGAATCAATGGCCAATGTTACTGTGGTGCCAGAGAAACGTATCAATAAAGTACCACAAGTAATCATTACGCCAAGTGAACAAAATATACGCCAACCAACAACAAATGCTGTACTCGATGGCAGTACAAGTACCGATGATGATAAGATTATCAATTGGCATTGGGAAGTGATATCGGGACCGATTGGTTATCAACCACAATTACCAGAAGTAGCCACACTGCAATTAACTGATCTAACATCACCAGGCAATTATACATTCAAATTGACTGTAACAGATTCAAATAATGTTACCAATTCTACAACGGCAACCATTGGAGTATTGAAAGAAACCGATTATGCACCAGTTGCCAATGCTGGTGATGCTGTTATCCTATATTTGCCAAACAATAATGTTACTCTTAATGGTACTGCCAGCTCTGATGATCATGAAATTGTCGCTTGGGAATGGACCAAAGATGCCAATGATGAGGCAAAAGCAGTTGATATGCAAAATACAAGAACTCCATATGTTGAGGTTTGTTTCAATACATGATTTTCTGGAATATGAATGAATGATTCTTATATTTATTTCCTATGCCTTTGTAGCTATCTAATCTTGAAGAAGGCATGTATACATTTGTTTTAAAAGTCACCGATGCAAGTGGTCAATCAAGTTCTGCCAAAGTTCATGTTTTTGTTAAGCCACCAACAAATTCTCCACCAGTTGCTGAAGCTGGAATAAATGTGGTATGTAATGGAAGGGAACATTGATTTGTTTAAATTTTATTGATGAAATTATTTATTATAGACCACAAGTTTACCACGTAATTGGGTAACATTAAATGGCTCAGAATCAAAAGATGATATAGGCATTAAGATGTTTCAATGGCGTCAATTGAGTGGACCAAACAATGCCATCATACAAAATGCTAATACTTCGGTAAAGTTTAAGCATAACAGAAAATTGAAATCGTGATTTATTAATTTACTGTGGATATTTTAGGTTGCCAATGCTACACAACTAACTTTGGGTCTTTATCAGTTTGAATTGACTGTAATGGATGAAAATAATAATACTGATTCCGATACAACTTGGGTTAAAATTGTACAAGGTAAACAAGAATTTAATTCATTATTAAACATATGATGTAACAAATGTTTTTCCAGAACGCAATGCTCCACCAATTGCAAATGCTGGCGGAGATCACAGCATAACTTTACCAGCAACTGCTTTGTATTTAAATGGTACACAATCATGGGATGATTTGGCTGTTGTGAAATATGTTTGGACACGTGAAGATAATAGTCTTGCTGCTGGTGTCATAGTCAATCATACTGATAAAATGCCTGTGATGATTGTAAGAGAAGACTTCTTAGCCTAAGCTTACATGTTCTATTCTATTTTACTCTACTTGTAGTTAACAAATCTTGTAAATGGTCGCTATGTCTTTAAATTGACTGTTAGCGATGATCAAGGTCTTACTAGCTCCGATACTGTCAGCATTAATATACATCCTGATCCCATGTTAAGGCATTTACTGCAAATGACTCTACCCATGGGCATTTCAGTAATTTCACAATTGGAATTGAATTCAATTGTACAGAAAATCAGTTTATTGCTGGGCGATAATATGAAAATACAAATGCGTGATCTTAAATATGATTTGCATTCAGAAGCTGCTGTTTTAGTATTTTATGTAGAAGTGAGTATCCCATACTATACTATTAGTGATAAAAGTTTGAGTTATCTTATTTAATAATATTGTAGGAAACAAATGCTAATGGTGTTATGAAACCGGTGGATGGACTTTTAGTACAACGTTTACTCAAGCAGAAACTAACACGTGATGCATCTATTTTGGGTGATTTATTTGTAGATATACGCACAACAATCTGTCAGAATCCTTGTTCTGGTCATGGCGCATGTAATCCCAGTACACGAGCCTGTATATGTGAAGCTTTTTGGATGCCATCAGTTGGTTATTTTCTTGATTGGACTGAAGCCAATTGTGGTAAGTTTTCTTATAAGTACCTATACATATTCATTCAATTAATTGTTTCTCCTTAGATTGGTCAATTTTATATGTCTTTGTTGGTGTCATTGTCACTTGTTTGCTATTGGCAACCATTTTCTGGGGAATCGCATGCGCTTGTCGTCAATCAAAGAAACCACGTTCACGTCAGAAAGTCCAAAAATATTCACTAATTGGTACACAAGATGAAGAAGCTGCCAATTGTATGTTTTTTTAACTAATTTATGATGACCGTATTTATTAATGTTTTTTTTTTTTTTTTTATAGATTCACGTACAACTTCACTTACTGAATCGGATACAGATTCGGATGTACTCTTCGAAACTCGCACAAAAACCAATGGAATTTTGCGTTCAAATGGCACTAGCAAACATAAGAATAATGCACACGCTGCTGCTGTTGGTAATCAGAATATCAACAATAAATTTGCTTCCACAAAATTGGGACGCAAAATTAAAACATAGATTTATATATAATCATTTATACCTACCTACCTATATAAATACTATGTAGCGTGTGATATATGTATGTATATTTGTATTGTGTACTGTATTGTATATGAATGTCTTGTATTTTTATTAGTATTTCCTATTTCCTGTGTATTATTAGGTGTATGAGTTTGTAACTGTGTTCTTGCCACAGATAGAGGTTCCTTTTCACTATGCATTCCTATGTATATTTATGTACTATGTATGTATTACATAATATTTTGTATTATTTATTGATTAAGTGGTATTCATATTTGAACAACTTTTTTTTCTATCTTTCTTTTGTCTTTATACACTGTGTTACCTATGCTATTCTATTTCTATTCTATACAAAGTATTATTTTTCCATTTTATTTACACTAGTTAATTTTCTTGTATTTTTTTCTTTTAGTATTACATATTAGTATTTTTATTTTATATATATGTATATGTATATGTATATTTATTATTATTAAAATGATAAATAAATAAAAATGTCAGTCAATATTCATTCATATAAACAAGGCTTATTACAATGGAATGTGCATTCCAACAGAATAATATATGTGGAATTTAGCATCTGTTTTGCACATGATAAGAAAAATATAGAATAGAATTTAAAACAGCATTCGATAAGCTATAGTTTTTAAACTTAAAGAAAGTAGTTAGATTTATTGCTCACATTATAGAGCCATCATCAAATTCCTATTGATCTCAGAGGAGCTGTATAGAGAACTTAATTTTAAATTTGATTATGAACACATATTGTATGTACTTCACAGATTCTTTATAGGTAACGATATGATGGATGAGTGTGGTAGAAGTGGTTCAGCACTGCTAGTTGCTAAGCCTTTACAAGACATTTTTTCAGGTTTGGAAGCGAAAACCAAGAAGCTAGCAGGCAGGAATGGAGGCGAATGGCTGCACTGTTGCTAGAATACTCTGGCCTTACTACTAATCGAAACGAACCTCCGAGCTTTCCTACACTTTAACAACAGAAGTATTTTGATGATAACGAAAGCACTAATGGGGTTGTTTACAGTTGGGCTGATGGGCAAAAGAATGCACGTTTCACATCAAGAGGAAGAGAGTATTCAGTACCTCTTATGTGACTGACCTGCCCTGCTCTTCTTGGTAGTCAAACCCTTCTTCTCGGGCAAACCGTTCATGATGATTTGGGCTGTTTGCAGTTGGCTTTAGAAGCTGAGACCCACTATAGATAACATTTAATTACCCCAATACCCAAGTTAGAACAAGTTCCCTTCTAAAGTCCACTGTTCTAGTTTGCTTTTATATTTATGTAGAATTTCTACTGTGTTTTAATGGGATTGATTTCAGTGCCTTCACCCCTCCAACTACATGACTCCTAGTAACTTTTTATACAACATTTTTCATGATGTCTCTGTGCTTTACCCATTATGAGGACGGCTTTTTGTTCCGGAAGCTGTGTTATGCTAGCACTTGTGGAATGAAAACATTAGAAACCCTTACGAAAATATAAATGAATCCCAATGAAAACACAAGAATTCGGTTTAAAGAATTACAATTAATTCGAATTACAGAATAACCAATGCTATGAAAGTAGCGCTTCGCATTACTGGATTGTCAGATCAGAAAGTAGTGGGACTTAATTTATTATATGTATTTATGTATTTTATTTTGATTGAATTTCTTTTAGTTAGTTTCTTTTCAAAATTCATATTATGTTTATTTTTTATTATTATTATTATGAATCTGGAAATAATTTCTGAAAATTATAATACAATTTGGGATTATAAATATCATACAATGGATGTTTACTTATAACATATTTGAAATGCCATTTTTCTCCTAATAAAGCACATATACCCAAGAAATAACCACTAGCCAAAGCCACAAAGGAACTCCAGAATTTACTAAGATTTATTACAGCTTCTTGTGGCATTTCCTCTTCAGCAGGCAATTGAGCAATCGCATCCTTAAGCCATTTCGAGACCAGACCACTTTCGATCAAATGCAAGATATGTTTATCGATGTTCTTTTTCAAGGGTGAATGCTTCTCTAAGCCAATAGCCACTGGCATATTGACACTACAATCACGCATAATATGCAAGACTTCTGTACCAATACGTCGCTTATTATCCTGTAGACGTAAGTAACGCAAAAAGTAGACATTATCATAGTAGGCACTCTCACCCTTAGCAATGCTTGTAGTCTATTTAGCATATAAAAGATAAAATTGGATTAGCACTCAAAAGATTTGAAGAGAAATTCTTACGATTTCCTTATTGCTTTCAATAATATCCATTTTGGCACCGATTTTTTGGCCAAGCTCATCAAAGGATTCCAAAAAGAATTGCTTATTCTCTATACCCCAAGCAATTGGTTTAACTCGACTAGCAACCAGATCCTCTAAAGTGTCTATGGTTATCCTGAATAAAGAAATTATCAATCAAATACTTATAAACAATTCTTAAGTATTTCCTACCTTGCAGCTGGATTAGCCAGAATGGCGGTAAAACTTGCACGATATGTCACTGTCAGTAAAATACAATAGATCCAATACCAACCGGTCAATACTCGTAGAGGCCAATTAATTGGAACTCGGGGCAATGAAACATACAACAACATACTATATGTAAGCAATATACAATTAGCATAATTATCAAATATATCATTTTGTCTATGTCGTCGTTTATTTCTGTAACGATTCAGGAAGCTAAGAAATCGAGCATCTCGATACATTTTGGGATCGATCCTTTGCTTTGGAGCATGCTTACGGAATAAACGAAAGAAACGTTTAGCACTTTTAGCCTCGGAATGCATTAAAAATGCATTCAGGAAGGATATTATATAAAAGATTGTGCCAACAAGAAATAGAGATAACATTACACCAGTCCACAAGCCACCACTAAATGGTTGTATTAAGGTTTTCCAGGAATCATCTTGAGATGACTCAGGCGTTAAAAATGTCATACATTCATAATTATGTGGCCAACTGAGTTCGATATAGTCGATATATGCTAATAATAAATGAAGATCACCAATAGCAAAACGGGCTGCATGATTAGCCTAGTAAAAATTAAAGATGGTGATATAGTAAGATCTTCATAGAACTATTAATATGATTATGATGGCTTACCGCTTGACCGATGAGACCAGTATGTGAACCATTTATTATTAGTCTGCCCCAACGTTCTGTTTCACTATCAATGGTTTTATAGAAATTCGGTTTAAATTTAAGTGCACTTGCCAGTGCTTTAATAAGTTCGATTTCAACACCCTCATAGGAATGTGTCACATTGCTCCAATACACCATGGGCATATGCTCAAAAATGGCAACAGGCAATTTAGCACCTGTTAATATTATTACTAGTTATTATGTGTCTATTACTTATGTATATGAAGATCTACCTTTTAAGTTAATGGTTTTATCTGGAAAGAGTTCCTTGTTTTTGATACGATTACCTGGACGCCATGTTCCCAAATGCTTAAGTACAAGTGTTCCACTCAAGACGCCTGGATAATATGCTATAGTTGATATTCTGAAACTGTTAGTAGACAAATTTCAAAATACTGTCAATGTCAAATCCATTATCATTATACTCACGTATTATGCAAATGTCTTTGTATAAACACTGTTGAAATCATTGTGGTCCAGATATGTAACATATCTGCTTCAAAAATCCTCACATCATGAAGCAATACAAATCTTTGTTGGGTATTCAAAACATTAAATTTGTCTATGAAATAAAGAAATCGTTTCGCTTGTAGACCATTTAACAAAGTCACCACATGTAAATCACAATCGTATTTCTTGATATCCTTAAGTATTTGCGTTGTACTATATCTTGGGGCTAATAGATCCTCTAAATTCCCAACTTTTATCATATAGAATGGCAAAAATTGTTGTCTGGATCCAAATACTATTCGTTCATATAAACCATGATGTAAATCATCTGTAATCACTACAAAACAACGTTGTACTTTTGAAGACTTCAAAATTTCAGTTAACAAAAGTCCAAGTTTTTTCAAATAATCATTAAATGGCATTTGAATATTTCCATCTACTGATAATTTAGCTTCTGTTGTTTCTGATAACAGTAGTATTAATAATATGGAAAATGATATCAAGCGAGACATTCTAACTAGAAAGCAAGTTGAAAACTAAAATGGAAAGTATTCAACTCGTGAATCGTATAGTCAATTCCAATTCGTTAACCCCGGTAAAGTTGGTCAATTCATTTAAATATGCAGTTCTAATTAAACTTTCTGGTACTTTGAACTTATACTTTTCTAGCTGTCAATCTTGTTAACTTCACTAAATTGATTTACACGCAAAGGTATCTCATTTTATTCTATACATTCGTATAGTTAAGAACAGATTCGGATTCAAGTATTGGATATGTTGTACTACTGATTCATTGGAAATAACAAACAAGTGGAAATAAATAAGCAATGTACAATATACTTATAGAGATAAAATATATATATAAGTATGAACATTAGAAATAATGTTATGCTTGTCAAAATACATGGAAAAGAAAGCAATGTAATGTAAAAAGCTTAGTTGGATATGGTGTTCAATCAAAGACTATTCTGTGATATCCGAAAATTCAAACACATGTAAGTACATACAATCATATTTGTACGTATATCAGAGGCTGTTAATTTATATAGACTTGGGATTCCAACAACTATTACAACGGTATCCTGAGAAATTGACTCATATCATCTGTCTATTGTCTGAATTGTCCACTCTATAAATGTGTAGTCTCTGTATATAGACAAACTATTCAATTACTCATTCAAATGATAATGATCAAATGATATAGTGGAATATTTACATTTGGTTTTTCCCTGAAATAATTAGCTGATGTACGTCACAGCTGCTCGGAAACTTTTTCCAATCTTCCATCATTAATTTTTCGGTCGCTATTTTTGAAATTCACCCATATATTCTCGATCGGATTTCAATTGGGGGTTCCATAGTTATAAATGAGCCATTTTACACCCTATGCTTCTGGATATTATCAAAATTAGACCTTATAAACCAAATATAATCGCTTATGCTTATCAAAAGAGATTCTAAAAAATTTAAATAGTGTTGTGTGAGTCCTGTTGTATGTCTATAAATGTTATGATTCTCACTCTCTTGTTTGAAATGCATGCCCTCAAATTATGATGGGTATTTTTCCAAATTTCAAGTGTGAAAAGTCACTGTTCGGTGAGATTTCTGGGCAGGTGGCATCATTGGTACAAGTTGTTTGATAAAGTGGTCAAAAATAAAACTTCCCGAACATAGGGGAAAAAGAAGAAAAATCTTTACCATTTTTGCAATATGCCTTCGAATTATTACTCTCTACTAATCCTTTCCCACTGAGAATGGGTTTTTTTTCTGAAGGAAAGCGGGACTTTAACCTTGCTAAGACCTACTGTTCACCCCAGAATTGTCGCTAGATATTTCTTCGAGAGGAAAGAGATAGCATTACTGCCCAAAACCAAATCGTCCCAATTGTACTGTATGTGTAATATTCGTTGGTAGTGTCTATACAGCAAAAAACTTCGATCCACAGACCGGTTATGCGGTTGAACGATCAGATTGCTAACGTAATCGTTTAGCTCCTCTACTTGGCTCTGTTGCACGGAGCTTGTTCATTACTGCAGTTATAGCGGTTTCACCTACTTGCAAATATTTTTGTAGTTAACATATTCATGTCATTAGTTTACCTATTGTTTCTTGTTTACCAAAACCCACTGAAAATGGGTGTATTGTTTATATTGACTCGAATTTCTGAATTAACTTCTTTGGTGTTAAAAAAAGGTCTACATTTCGAATTTTTTCCATCTATTCAATTTCTATTATAGTTTTTATTATCTATTTATATATTAATTAGAATATTTTAACGGAAACTTTGAAATCCGCGATTAAAAACACTACACTTGAAATATTCAAGGTAACATTGAGTTGGCAGCCCTGGCAAAGGTGAATCAGCTGATTATTGCTGTTCAAATTTGTCGAAGCTTTTCAAGCAGCAAGAAGATAATCGTTTTTATTCTTTATTTAATGTTTAATAGAAAAGCACTCGAGCAAAGTTCAACCCAGAATAATGTGCAGGAAATAATAAGTGTGATTTTATAGTTGTAAAGTTAGGAGAAGTTACAATCGGCACAGAATGAATTTGCGACCGCGCTGCCGTGATTGGCTGCCGCTTAGTACGCAGCAAATGAGACTGCGTAATCTGGCGAGGATTCAAGGTGTTAACATTGAATGCGGAGAAAGTAATAATGCACATATTTATTATACGCTGCACCGCGATAAAGAAAGCGACGCATTGTATACCAGTGAAGCATTGCCACAGCAGCATTTGCAACAAAAGTGGGCGGAGATTGATGCAGCCGGTGATGAGCTGCGTAAATCGAATGCGAACTGCGTATGTGTTAAAGTATGGGCTTGCTGGAAATACTGTAGTAAGGCTGTGTCAATAGAGCAAGAGACTGAGCCTAAAGAAATGTCGGTCAATGGATCGAAAAGCAAAGAACCACAAAGGTAATAATAATAAATTGTGTTAATTTTAGTTAAATATCTTATTTTTTTCTTATGTACGTCCAGTGTCTTGACAAAGCAGCTCGCCAATGTTTGCCTTACACCAAACAAACTGCCACGACCACCGGATCGTTTACTTTTCACCTGGGCTGTGTACTTCTCTGGGCTAATGCCTCTGAGTGAACAACCTGACACCCAATGGCGAAGCAATAGCCTCATATTTTTAATAAATGGTGAATACTTCTCATCGCCAGAGTACTTCACAAAGGCCAGTTTACGTGATCAACTTTCTCTTAATTATCAGCGTTACTCAGCAAGTGTACCAAAGGATTCTCCGCCACAACGCGACGAATTCAGCATAAACTCGCCATCGGTTAGTCGCAGTTCTAGTCCCGTTGGCATGGACAAAGAGAAAGATTTGTTGCGAATGTCGACAACTCGTTATAATGTGCTCAACTGTTGTACCAGCGACGTGCGTAGAAGTTATGACCTCAAACAAATGCTGAAGATTCAAGAAATTCAGCGTCGTCATAAACAAAAACTACGCGATTGTGATGAGATTAGCACGGACATTAAACATTTAAGTGTACGTTGTATTACTCGAGCAGAATTGCGTGGAAAACCGCGCACTACTTCAATATCAGTATCAGCAGCCAACAATCACCACCTGCATCATTCCATGGGACGCACGCTAAGCGTACTACTAGCTGAACAACAAAAAGTTGAACCAATTACTCTTTATAGCGCCCAGCAATTGCAGATACAATTGGAAAATATGCGATCCAAAAGGCGCCTCCTGCAGGCTGCACATGCCACATATTCGAAACGTATAGCAGAGCAACGAAAATGTTTAAAAGAACTGAAGGAATCACGAAGTCAATTGGAAACTAAGCTGAGCCAGAAGAAAAATGAACTGGAAAATGAACGTTTACAGTGTGTGAGGCTAGAAGAGGAGCGCACAGAACAAAAACATCATAAACATCAGATTATTCAACAAGTTGAACGAAGAATGGCAACACTTTGTATTGAATTACGTGAGATCTACGATATAGCGTGGCATTACACAGGATTATATAGTATTTGTGGCATTCGTATTCCTAATATGGAAGCTTATGTGTATGATGCACGTTTTGTTTCAAATAATTCGAATTTGGAAAGTCCATCACCATTGGCCTTGAGTGCTGCCTTGGGTTATATAGCGCATCTAGTTCAAATGATTGCTATCATATTTAATAGACCACTTAGAAACCCCATAATCTATGAAACTTCACGTTCGCGCATATTGGATACTATCAAAGATTTACCATATACCTCGAGGGAGTAAGTCCATAATTACATTAAGATTTTCATTTACATTTCTAATATTAACTTGATTTGAATTTTAGATTTCCACTTTATACACGTTCGGCAATGCTTTCAAAGCCTGTTAAATATGCCATCTATTTGTTAAATCAAAATATTGCTCAACTTTGCTATGATATAACCGGCAGACGTTGCGATTTACGTTCAACTTTTGAGAATCTTTTATACATCTTTAATGTTCTGAAATCTCTAACAGAAATAGAACAGAATCAACCTGATGATATACATCAATTTACACTTCCCAGTAAACGTTTTGTTTTAAATGCCGATGAAGTCGATGAAGGATCCAATAAACCAACAGAACAGATTCTAGAACAGCAACATCTACGTACGCCTATAATTATAAACAATGGTGGCAATAATGTAATGGAAAATTTAACAAATTCCCATTCTTCTGTTGATATAAATCATGTTCCTGTGCCAGCGGCAAATGATCTAATGTCAACTAGATTTCTACAAATGCTGTCCCCGCACACTAGTGCTGGTGGGACTCAGGCGATTGATATTGCTGGTACTTCTTCAATGATACAACGGTAAGTGTACCAAAGAAATAAGTAGAGCTAGTAAATGTTTGTCACTTTTTTGGTTGTAGTAGGCAAATGGCTAAATTGAAAAATAAGGTCTATTCAAAGCAGAGGAATTATGAATTTTTTATATGCCAACAATCCCCATTCCATTGTATCCGCTTATCTCGGGCTCTAATTAGAGATCCGACTATGGTTTTTAATTTTTATTAATTCATCTGTCTTATTTTTTGCTGAAGTGACTTTGGTGATCTTTTGCTAATGAACTAAGAAGTATTTAGTAAATTTTTTCATAATTTTCTATTTATCATTGCTTGCTTCCTAGAAACGAATATTTGTATGTCGAAGTGCAGATATATTAAATGAATAATAAATTGTATATTTTCTTTCTTATTTCAGTTCTTGTCGTTCTGTTGGCTCATATTCTGATTGTGAAGATGACTTCAAAGGTATCATCGAACATCATACATATTCCAATTCCGACTCGAATATTCAATTTCAAAGTGAACACAGCTGAGCATGCATTGTAATCTTTGTTTAGTTGATAATTCATCATAATTTATCATAACTGCTGTTGCTGTGCTACAATAAGTTCTCTATAAAATCCGTTCCTCACTTATTATTACAAAATACACAGAATGATAAACAATTGTGTTTGATAGATTATGTAAACAGACACGTCTATAAACAGACAGTTTCTAATAAAATCAGAGTGTGTGCAGTGTCCATTTTAAGACTTTGGAACCATATTTGAACATACTTACTTATTATTCTGTTGAAATAACACATATAAAAACAAAATATCAGTCAAATTTCGAGTCGACAGTCTTGCAAATCAACGAAACAAAAGAAATATTCAAAACAATCATCTATTGCAATTTATTCAGTCTTATGAATTAAGATTTAATATATATATATATATTTGTATCGTTCCATAGTAAAATTAATTAATACCAATTATCTATTATCTATCATCTCTATGTATTAGGACAATTTATTTTTAGCATTTAATTATATATTTTTTTTTTTCTTCTTTTCTTTCTTTTGCCTATTGTATTTTCGTCTATTATTATTTACTTTCCAAAAGATCTCTGTTTACTTTTTGTTTTTTGAAAATTGCATATATAAAATGTTACTAGGCGCGCTTAATCAAATCTACAAAACAATACAAAATATCTAAAAAAAAAAAATAAGAAATAGTATTTCATATTTTGTAATTTTTAATCCAAAACTTTCGAGTAACTTCTTTAATAAAATTTAATAATATATCCCATAAGTGTTTCATACCAGAAGAATAATTTGTATAAAAATCAACCTTTAAGAACAAACTTATTTTATTCCTTAATAAAAATTGAAAACTTAAATAAGTATGAAGTTTGGGTTTCCTTGGACCTCCTCCTCCTCCTGGATACACAAAAAATTGATAAAGCTCGACGATTCAATGATGGTCAATACCATTCAACTCGAATCGATTGTATTAAATTAGGTATCTGGGTCTCCAGCGATACAGTCAAATACCTAGAAGTAAACTTGGATTAAAGGAACTCTTGGAAGACTCAAAATATGGCAGAACAAATGCAGCTCACAATAATAACTAAAAAGATTTCAACTTAGCCTAGAGATTAAAGCTTGCCTCTACAAAGCCGGTATATACTTATGCAATGCAGCTTTGGGTAATTCAGGTACTGCAAAGATAATAATCTGTGACTCTGCATAGTATAGCAAGTGCTCCTTGGTATGGAGTATTTTAAGATCCAAAAAACCTGGAAGTCCCATAAGTTAGTGACGAAATAAGAAATATGTTAGATACTTAGCAATAAGTCTGTCCATGCCTTGGACCTTTCAGATGTATGTATGTATAAGTATGTATATTTACAGGTTTAGGTTAAAATTAAAGAGTACAAACTACAAGGACTACGTCTCAATGTATATGTATGTATAATAATTATTATATTGGTTAATTTCGCTGAAGCTTCACCAAGCCATACAATTTTACAAAAAATTAACTATGATTTTCTGTACTTCAGAAGAAGATAAAGTATGTAATGTATTTTGATTGATTCTGGGCCTATATCAATCGAGAATTTAAGAACTTTTCTGGTATGCATCTGCCATAAGTCTCCAAGATGAATTTGCTCTTCCACAGTTTCTCGAGCAGTGCTTAACCGGAAGCTGCAATCTTTTAATTCCTGCCTGCGTAAAGTTCTAAGGAGGATCTGGTGTCCTATTTTAGTCAACCAACGGAGTTCAATTGAACTAACTAAGCAAACGTAGACATTGTGGATGGATAGGCCACACTTTAAGCAAAGATGCCGGCAAAGGTTCTAAAAAAACATCCGAAATAACTTAAGCACTCATTACATGTTTGAATAATAGGATTACTGTAACTTAAAGTAAGGAAATATGTTTTGTAAAATGCATACATAGACCCTGACTATGTTTTAGAGGTAAACACATACAAAACAAACCCGGCTATTAGCTGTAAGATTTGCCGGCTGCTCAGGTATAGAACGTCACTAACCTCCCTATTGGATATAAGCATGAAGTGACTACATACAGCTATAGACTACAACTAAAATTTACTTAATATGACCCCTATTTGAGACATTACATTACCAGGAAGGACTATTTAAATGCTGGAAAGCTTATTTAATGGGTGGCAAACATTTACAAAGTTATAAAAATTGCCATTCGTCGGGAACTGCTTATATTTAACATTCACAGCTAACCTACATAGAATATTTGTAAATCTCTTGCTTGAGCCATGTCCATTTATGCATTTACAAAATTTTTTAAATGAAATTTGTTAGAAAAAATTTCTTAAAAGTTACATCCTTCAACTGACAATTTTGTTAAAGAAGAGCCTACTGCTATGCAGTGCATTTTATATTCAGTCTGACTGAACCAAAACTTTTCGTGTATTACTTGACTAATCAGCTGTTGTGTTCCATTTGACTTTTGACTAGTGGCAAAGACTATGCTTTGGTGCCAGTTTGCAAGTCTAGTGTTGGTCAAATAGTATTGATTTGGTTTCGGTTTGTTGAGTGTTGCAAGTTTAACAAAATGATAATTCAAAATTTTGTAGCGATTTTTCAATGATTTAATTTTCAAATACAAAATAAAAATAATATTAATAATTTTGTAAGTTAATTTTTTAAAATAAATTAAAAAAAAAAAAAAAAAATTAAATACTATTTACATAAGTTGTTTATGTTATTTACTTTGTTTCAGAGAATATTTTTGTAGTAAATCAGATCTTAAAAAAGTTGCTTTTATCCTTTTAACAATATGGTTATAATTCTTTATGTGTCCTTCCTACAAGGTGCAAGAAGGGATTCACTTCACACTGCGGGCCTCTAACTAAGCAAACGTCTAAGGGTTGGATGATAATATTAACGTAGGCAAAGACCATTCCACACTTGCTGAACCAAGTTTTCAAAAGAGAAGAATGAGAGAAATGTGAATTGTCCAATCAATGTAGTTAATGGTCTCTGACATAGGCGATTTGAGTTTCTTGTATGAATTAGTGTATTAAAATATTCAGCAAGTTTATAATCATAGTTACTTGTAAGGTGTTTGTGGATATCTTCAGTTCGCATACATCTGTTGATGTTAATGCTTTTGAAGTAAGCTCTTTGTATAACTTAAATCTTAACGAGCCCTATAATTTGGAGAACCATGGTTTAATAATACATTAAGATCTTTTACTCAGGGCTCAGACCAGGATTTGAGTCGATTAAGCCGTATATACTGCTTTGATTTTCAAGTGAGACGTCTATCGAGGTGAACGCCATGATGAGCTACTAACTACATCCTAAGTTATCACGCTTTATCATTGACTTTTATCCGCCACCAGTTGAATAAACACTCTTAAATGATTTTAAGATTATAGCCAGGTGTAATGCAGCTGTAACTGGGAAAAAGTTGATTTGACAATTCAAGCTGCATGAGTAAACTATCTTGTAAAGCCAAATTTATAACTAACACACAGTAGATCATTCCCTTCGACAGGCTCATCCTTGTATAGCAGATTTTATTGAATTTTAATGCCTTAATTTCAAAAATGTAATAGAACCCCAAATTCTAAGATTTCTTTATTATGAGACGAGCATCTCTATAGAATTATTGTTGTCTCTAGACTAGGGAAAGACGGCTGCTAGTAACCTTGTCGCTGCGAGCTCAATTCGTAACTTGTGGTCTCTCAACAAGCGGAATATTCTGATCCAATTGTATATGTATATATCTAATATATGATCTTTTCAGCAGTACAAAATTCTCACAATTTTTATGTATATTTGTAATAATAGTTTCAGGTGCTGTACAGAATCTAATTGTTCTAATCCACACTGAGAAGTACAACATGATGTGGATGCTGTATAATGGACTGTAATTAATTAATTTTTACTCTTGAATATTCTGCAGTCTTGATTCGAATATCGTTCCGCTTCCTGTGATGAAAGTAGTCTGTAATTAGTAATATGTAATATAGTATCCATTTATTCTCTCAATTCAACTGAATGATTTCATTTTCATATGTATATGTACCATATTCCATCAATCATCATAAAACACTTTATCCAGCTGTTCTGCTAAATCACAGTTTCACCCTCCAACATGATGGGGTTGGGTTACTTTAGTTCATTCCCTTTTAATCAGGGTTTATTCCATTCAACCGGTTTTCTTATTCATTTTCAAACCACCCCATCTATATATTCTATATATATATGAACTTTTTTTTAAACTTGAATGACCTAATTTCATTTCTCTTTTCCATTGCAACTCTTTTTACTTTAGATGTGATGATTGAAATACGAAATGGTAAGCAAGTGTCTCATGGATACATATACATAACTACCTAAACAAATGACTGCACAATCTGTAGGTTGTGTTTTTGAGTAATTTATGGCAACTTGGTACATATGTAGATACACATTTTCAACCCTAACATTAATTGAAAAGCAAATTTACAGTTCTGGTTTAGATATTGTCTTGGATACAATAAGAAACACCCCACTGGCCATATTCTCTTATCACCATAGCAAGATTCGCAGATGATACATGACATTGATTTTACGTGAACACCTGCCGTAGAGACCTAATATTACGGTGGCGACAACAAGGATTAATGAACATCAATCAACGTCCCCTTGGAGATATATCCGCATGTACCAAAATACTTATTTTGGTCGTATGACTCATTCATTGGTCTAGAACAAGGCTTATCTAAAGCCTCTACTGCTCTGAGTGTCACAGCACCTGGTTGTATAACGCAACTCCACGTCGAGCTCTCACTCCGCATCTGGGCAACAATCAAACAAACCATAAAGGGGCCGTCTCCTCTGGCCATGACAGAAACAGATGATACAGCAATATTTGTTACGTCCCCCAGTGCAACTGCTACAAAGTCAGCTCAACAAAATTCTGTCTAGAAACTGCAGGCGAATGTGACATTGAAATACTACAGCGTTATTAATATCACATATAACTATTAGGAAAATAACTTGTGCCCCCTGGTACATACGTGATGAATATATTCACAAAGATCTCCTGATGCCAAATGTGATGGAAGAAATAAGTAGATACAGAGCAAGGCACAACAAAAGAAAGAAGATTTGACCTTAAATCTTCTCGACAACACTCGAACAACGAGGCGGCTTAAGAGATTGCACCAGTCAGACCTACCTTACCGAAAAACATAGTCAATTTAATGTCTTACTTAGCTTAGGAATAGGATTAGGTTTTTAATAATATAAGAAACTAAAAACAATGTGTATCGTAGAGTCAACAAATTTAAACTATATATATTCTTAAATCTCCTTGATGAGCCTTGCCAAATGACCGTACCCTATTCTTTCATTTCGCCACATGAAGTCCGCATGGAAGTCAAAAAGTTAACAAAAGGAAGAGTCCCGGCTATGATGGAATTGACGGCAGTATTGCTCCCACCAAGGGAATCCTATTCCTGGCGCTGATTATTGCATGCCACGGTATTACCACTTCCCCTTACAGTTGATATGTGCTGACAGAATTATTCTATTGAAACCTGGTAATATTTCTGGCTAAATGATGGCAGCAACAGGTGTCCAAAGAGCTATCCCTGATCATCAATTTGTATTCAGGAAACAACATGGTCCTCCGGAGCAGGTTCATCAAGCATTTCCTTCCTTTGAACACAAAAAAAACAGCTCCGTAGTCTTCTTAGATGGTTTTTGACAAAGTTTGAATCGACGGTCTGTTACACAAGGCAAAGATGGTCCAGCCAACACTGCAATAACTATTGCTGCAGTCATACCTTTGTGGCCAAATCCACCATCCTAACATTGGAGCTGGTATTCCGCAAAACACCATACTAGGACCAGTCCTGTACCCCTTTGTACACTGTGGATATACCATCATAATCTGCAATAACAGCTCCATTGATTCAGGCTACGGCTGAAGTTTAGGAATATATCAATCGCTATTTACACTGAACAAATAGGTGGAATATTGGCATTAACTGGGATAAATCTGCCCATTGCTGTTTCACAATTAGACGAGGTGTTTGTCCCACAGTTACGCTTAACGCCATTCCGCAAGTTGACCGTTTTAAATATAGGGGAATGACTCTCAACAAGCGTCTTACATGAAAAACACACATTTCATCCACTACTGCATGTAAGATAAAGAAATTAGCTTGGTTACTGCTACCTAAAAGGCAACTAAGCCTGCGTAACAAAGTGTTGGTATACCGTACAATTGTACATCCCTCCTGGACTTGACTGAGCATAGAGTAAAAGTACAGAAATTAATTTACACAGCAGCCTCAACAATGACAGGCTGAATGCTCGCTCAAATCCACGTGCAGCGGCCCTTATGCACAAGGAGTTCTCGAGGGGACTCAAAAGTCATCTCCTTTGTGATCTACTTAGCCACAATTAGTTAGCAGATAGTTTAATCATAATCAGGTAGTTAGTAAGCATATACATACAACTAATGCAACAAAGTCATACGCCATTCAAGTGCTGTTTAAAATGTTTAACAAAAATAGTCTTAGTGATGTATGTACGTACATGCAGTATTCATCATTAAAAAAAGGACTTATTAAATCAGACCCTACAAAAGGGATAGCAAGGGACAGAGTGATTGGAGTCATTGCAAGCTTCCCTATCCTAATGTCAATCTCTCCAAATGAAAGACGTTATATCCTACCATACAACATCAACTTCCTAGTAAGCTAACCTAAGCCACCTACATAAAAAAACCAAGTGTACAAGTGAGTGTAGTATAGTCCTCATCTCCAATGAACTAACCACCACCAATACCAATGATAATATTAGACAGACAATTATTGTTATTATTCTTTCTTTAATAATACAATTTTGACGCTTTATCATAATCATAATTATAATCATCAATATTAATAAATTTCGTAATAATTTGTTATAGTAAAATAATATAAATATGATTACAAATAATTTAATAAAGCGTTTCATATATTTTGTTTTAGTATTTCTCATCATCGTAATAATTGTTTTCATTTCATTGTTCATCATCATCATCATGTTTATGTTCATAATGTAATTTTTGTTGTTCTTTGTGTTTTGTTTATTATAAATGATTTCTTCATTCAAGTGATGTTGTTTCTGCTGTTCTTGTTGCATGCATGGGTGTTGTTTTTGTTGTGGTTGTTGTAGGGTATTATCATGTGGTGCCATATAATGTAAAAAATATATTAATAAAGTGTAAATCTGAATGAGTTGTTGGCTAAACATTTTTATTCTAGAGAAAGAGTTTATTAAATTTGTGCGCGAAGAAGAAAAGAATTTATAAAGAAACGCCTAAAGGATAACAACAAAAATGAATAAAGAATGGAAAGAAGAAGGAGAGATTACAGAGGATTGATAATCAAATAATTTTGATCTGCTTTTCTAATGAAAAAATTAAAATCTTCTGATATTCTTCTCGTTAGACACCTTCTATTCTTTGCTATGCTGCTGCTGTTGTTTCTCTATTGTTGTTATTTGCTTCTTTATATATGTATGTATGTGTATGTCGTTAAACCATAAATCATCAAATTATATATAATAAGTATATATTTTTTCTGTATATTTTTCTTTTTAAATATATTTTTATCAATAGTTCTAGAAAAAAAAAAGCTAAAACAATGCTTTTCTCTTTTTGTTTAGTTGTTTGTTTTTTTGTTTGTTGCTTTGTTTTGTTGGTATTTCTCTTTTTTAGCTTTATATATATGTATTTGTGTGTATGTATGTATTAATATTATTGTTGTTGTTACTGCAAAAAGAAAAATTAATAATGGTGTTCTTGTTGTTGTTTTTTGTTTTAGCGCATATAATATTATTTTGTTTCGTTTTTGATATATACTAAGATTTGTTTTATGTATATATAAATGAAAAATTATATTGTTATTGTTGTTGTTTTTGCTGCTGCTACTACTGATGTTTATGACGCACGCACAAGAAAGCACCAACACTCACACACAGTCGTCGTTGTTGTTGTTGTTGTTGCCGTGACCTCACACTTATTGATGTTGTTGTTATTAGAAATGAAAATATCCTTGCTGCTGCCTTTTATAATTTATTTAAATGTTCTTTCTTCTTGATGTTGTTGTTGTTGTTTTTAATTGGAGAAAAATATTTTTTTTGACTTTTCGAACCTTGTTGTTGTTGTTGTTTGTTTATTATTATTTGCTGTTGTTGACTCTCTTTTTTATTATTTAGTTTAAATTAAATCGGCAATATTAGCAGGCATTTCTTCAATTGTGGTATGATAGAACTGTTCAATATCCTTTAGGATTCGTCGATCCTCATCAGTAATAAAGTTAATAGCAACACCCTTGCGACCAAAACGACCGCCACGACCGATTCTACATAATATAAAATAATTAAAATTATCAATATAATCTTCTTCTCATCATCACAACATACCTATGAATGTAGTTCTCCCTGTTCGATGGCAGATCATAGTTAATGACCAGCGAAACTTGCTGCACATCAATACCACGCGCCAACAAATCAGTTGTAATCAAAACACGAGAAGAGCCCGAACGGAATTGTTTCATGATCACTTCACGATCACGTTGTTCCATATCACCATGCATGGCAGAAACGGTGAAATTGTGATTGGTCATTTCCTGAGTAAGCTGATCGACCTATTTTATAACACATAACATAACATAAAATATTATTATATAATAGAACTTTGATTTATAATAGTTGTATGTCTCTTACCTTACGTCTTGTGTTACAAAATATAACAGATTGGGTTATGGACAATGTATCGTACAAATCGCACAATGTGCCCAATTTCCAATTCTCTTGCTTAACATTCACATAGAATTGCTTGATACCCTCAAGTGTCAGCTCTTCTTTTTTGACCAAAATGCTAACCGGATCACGCATGAAACAACGACTCACTTCCAATACATCTGGTGGCATTGTTGCAGACAACAAAATGACTTGTACATCTGGTGGAAGCATCTTGAAGACATCCTGAATTTGATCTTTGAAACCACGAGACAACATCTCATCGGCTTCATCCAAAACGAACAATTTAATGTTTTGCGTACGCAACACCTTACGATTGATCATGTCATAGACACGACCCGGCGTGCCAACAACGACATGACAACCGGATTCCAGATTACGTGCATCCTCACGCACATTTGTGCCACCGATGCAGGCATGTGAATGCACTTTCATGTATTCACCGAGGGCCATAACGACGCGTTGAATTTGCGTAGCCAACTCGCGAGTAGGTGCGAGTATCAATGCCTGACAATCGCGTATGGACGTATCGATTTGCTGAAGGATAGCAATCGAGAAGGTTGCCGTTTTACCGGTACCTAAAAAACAGAAAAAAAAAATATTGTATTGATAACAAATAGAATAAATATAGAAAATATGTAAATATTGGGAATAGAAAATAGGGAGAGTGAGTAAAAAGGTGTGTGTCTGTTCCATGTTAAACTAGAAGGTTATCAGCACACACTCACACATTAGTTACCAATGTTTTCTGTCTTATCATCATGTCTAAAAGGCCAGACAAAACTGATCGATAGACACAAGGCGACATTAGTTAAAGTTTTGAGTGGCATACATATTTTATTTTATTTTTTGGGAAATACCCAATTACCAATCATCATGAGTTTTCATTTGAATAGATAGATTTCAGAAGGATAAAGTCTATTCAACTTAAGCTTTTAAGATTTCAATTGAAATCGCATAGAATTCTAGTTTAGCGACTCTTCTTTCAATGATCTTCTGGATACAACGATGAAAATTTATATTTATAATTGAAGACAATGAAGTCCGACGTTAAAGTGGCAACTATGCATGTAACGATCGAAATTATGGGACTTCCACCGCTTAAGTATTAATTTTTAAATTAATGATTAGATCTGTATTTGAATGAATTTGGCCTTAACAACAGCGAAATCAGAGCCCAAAATCATAGCTGAAGTGCCTTAAGTCGAGGGTTAAATCTTAGTGATAAAAAAATGATGGTAGCTACATATGCTGATGGCACAGCCCTCTGACCAGCCGCCTGCCTTATGAATTTTGCAGAACCAGCTAAACATATGGCCATGGCTTAAAATGTGAAAAATAGGTAAAATAAAGCGATTTACAAGAATTGAAAAAAAACTGTTGACATAAGAAATGATGAATCGAATAAAAGAATTGTCAAAGAGTACGGTTCAAAGTGCCATATCCACAATTGGGAGAATCTTTAATCAATCAATGCAGTCAATATTGGATTAATATTTGTTGCATTTGATTATAATGTATAATGCAAGGAACTAAATGGCAATATTATGTCAAATTATGAAAGAAAAGACAAACCCATTTTCCACAAATGTTGGGTAAATGGAATAAATGCATTAACAGAGGTTGAAATTTTATTTTGAAAAATCGAATACGTTGAAATTAAAGTGACGTTGCTCCATACACAAAAAAGTCACCATACGTAGTAAATTGAACACACGATTGAAGGCCCTTTTAGACAGTCAGTTCAGTCTCAGTCCATGTTATCGCACCGATAACCGAAACGATGACAGAAAAATGGACTACTGGCTCAGCTTATTTGTCAATCCATTTGGATTTCTGAAGCTAACTGAGATTGACTGAACTGACCTGACCGTCTAAAAGGCCTTTGAGTGACGAAATCGTAAAACGTTGGTGCTGCCAACCTTGTGAATTAATGGTTAAATTAAACAAAGAAAGTACTAATAAAGGAAAGATAATGAAAAAATATTAAATTATTTATGCCAATTTCTGCGGTTAATTCAATTATTTTCTTCTTTTTCGCTTATTTTCAGCTTTTTAATTGTTTGTTTTGTTTGGTTCATTCACTTGTGTTTAGGAGAACAGCTAATTTACTACAAGCAAACACAACGGGTCTTTCATGCAATCTGTTAAAAAAGAAAATTACGAAAATACGAGAATACTGCGTTTAACACAATGCGTCAGGACCCCAGTTATACATTCGCTTATCTAAAGACATCCAGAAACTAATTGCCCATTCAGAAATTCAAATTAATTTCGTTTGTAAGACATTTGTCAGATGGATTTCAGTTCATACTTCCATAACTCAGACCAAGTCAAATTGCAATAACATTTAGAGCAGAAATTCTATACAATTTTATTTCATAACTCGAACAAGAAAAATTGCCACAAACGATCATGAAAAATATTGAAGAATATCGAGTCAGAGACAATAACAAAATGCTATCATCAAAACTAGGTTTGGTGACATACTATGTACCTCCTTCTTGACTAATAAGATAAAGATGGAAACTTGATGTGAAAGATGATTACTTCTACCTAAGAGACGACGGTCAGGTCATGTTGACAGTGAGATTTGCTCAGCAGATAATATTCTACATAAAGAATAATGAAGATGGCATACTTTATTTATCTTCATGACTAATATTGATAAACATCGAAACTTAATGGAAACTGATAATGAAGAGCATGGATAAGATTGAGTTTTACTTTTAACCTTTTAATCAAACTTTTGTATAATAAATTTTATGTTGTGTCAAGTTCTTTAAGTAAAATCTTTGGAAGTTTATACTCTCTGAATTAAATTTAGTCTTCCAATCTAAATTGAAATATATCTGCTCATTAAGAATTTCTTCGTCGTCAGTTATTTATGTGTCATGGATTTGATATCATACTTTATTTAGACAAATTTTACTTTATATCTGGTTCTTGAAGTAAAATCTTGGAAGAAGGAATTAACTTCAAACTGAAATCATGGTTTGTTTAAGGGGGTTCTGTTTTTTATATTTTCCAATAACAGATAAAGAATTAATCATAGAATGATTTGTATTACGAAACTCCAAAGTTCAATTCTGATTATTTTCCAACTTTGATGTTTTCTTTTAAAATATAAATCTGTTTTCTATAGAATTTCTTTCTTATGAATTTCTAAGCCAATACAGATGTTTATGTTTCCTATCTATTTGAAGTATTTAGCAAGTGTTTTTGTTTTGTTTATATTATCGCTTAGCGTGAAGAAATACAATCCAAGTTCAAAAACAAAACAGTTGTTCAATCAATCCCAGCAGTTTGTATTTCAATGAATCATCTATCAATTCTTGGTATGAATAATGAAATTCACGCTACTTTGATCATAATTCGTCACTTGTTTTACAAGTTTATCATCAAATTACAGTGGTGATGTGACGATGAAAACGTCAACATAATCTTGAAAAAATGTTTACCACTAAGCATGGTGAAATGGAAAACTATGTCAAAAATATAATAAATGCCACAGCATAGCAGCAAGAACGTGAGTTTTATCGCTGTTATGCTTTCCCTTCTTCTTCTGCTTTGTGCTTGCCGAGAATTCATAAACAAGCGAAAATGGTAATGGTAAAAAAAGAGTAGCTTAAAAAAAAATAACACTGAGTTTGAAAATGAATGAATGAAGAATGTGGCAAATACAAATAAAAAGACGACAAACGAGAAGAAAGAAACATTGAACACAACAATGACGACGACGTAAGCTTAAATAAAAGGCTAGGCGACTTGGAAACAAGAAAGTGGCGCGCAAGCGCAAAACTTGCTATTCAAAGCTAAACTTAAAATCGATGAGGGGGAGAGAGAGCAAAGGAAGTGGATATGATGGAGTGCAAGCTCAAAACGCACATAAGACGGACGACGCCGATGGCTTTTGTTTTCCAATATAACTATTGTTGTTGTTGTTGTTTCTTACCTGATTGCGCCTGGGCAATGACATCACGTCCCTTAACGCAAGGAATGATTGCGCGTTGCTGAATAGCGGATGGTTTCTCGAAACCATAACCATAGATACCACGCAAGAGTTCCTCACGTAGATTCATATCATCGAAATTATCATACACCTCATGCCAGGTCGATTCGATGACTCCCTCAGGGTCCATGCCGGCGGGTCCTTCATTTGCAATGTCACTTCGATCATCCCTAAAAATGAAATTATCATAAAATATACAAATTAATCAAAAAGTTTATTACAAACAAGAGTTTAAAAAAAAATCTTATTTCGTTTTTTGTGGTTATGTTGAAACATTTCATACAAACACACACACACACACATACACCCAACACACTCATACAACAAACACGCAATTTTCTTTTCTTTTCTCTTAGTTTAGTGTTAAATTTTTGTACATACATTATCAACAATAAAGAATTGACTATTCAAAGATTTATTAAGAATTTCGGCGAAATTCGCGCCGGGTGCTTAGTAAATTTTGTTGACTTTTTTCTTTTGTTTAAAGAAAACAACGACGATAAATTAATATTCGTCGTTAAATTGAAATTTGCAAGAAGTCTGCTCTTCTTCTTGTCTTCACACACACTCTATCTTTAAATTCTAAATTAATAGGTAAAATTTAATTTAAATGTTGAAGTTGCAAGTTGCAGAGAAAATATATTTTGTGCAGACTTTTTCGCTTGTTTCACTTAAATGAAAGATGTGTAAAAGAAAAATGCCTGACAAACTGAGAATTGAGTCAAGATGACTTTGACGACGCCAACGACGACAGCAGCGACTCTCTCAAGAACGAATGTGTCAAGCAAAAGTGAGAGCAAACCTGTGCTTGGGTAAAAGAGAATAAGCACATGTGGACATTGGTATTTACACTGCAAAAGTGTGAAAGAACAAACTATATTGCAAGTTGGTGATAAAATTGACTGTCAGATGATTTGGTAGTCTCTCAATCGGATTCCACACATATGTTGGTGTGCTCTCAACACTCACTCTCTTTGTGTGTGCGCGCGCGTTTAACCACTTTCAATAAAGTGCAGTGTTGCATTTTCTGTAGTAACTTGTATGTAGAAAAAGTATTAAAATACAAAAGTTTACTACGAAATGAGAAAAAAAGTAGAAAAACTATTAAGGTGTGCTTTTGATGGAAAAACGCGCATGTAGTTGGTAAAAAGCCGCTTATATATTTCCACACACTTTTTAATGCAGCCTCTTATATACTACTATTTTGTCTATTATGAATATTGTCGTCGTCGTCGTGGTCAAAAAACACCCCATTATTGTTTTTAATTCATAGAATTTGACACGCTTTTCTCCTTTTACAGACAGACTGACTGACTGTTGCTATACACTACTTTTTGTGTCTCTCACACAAATTTCAACGATTTCTCGCAAATTAAGCGCAACTAATTGAATAAGAGAAAACTGGAAGTGTAAATTGTCGGAAGTTGTCTTCATAACTGGCAAATGAAATAATTAAACAAATTTGAATACAAAAAAAATATATCGAAATAAATTTGCGAGCAATGACAATGAAGTTGATGAAATGAGTCAAAGCCAAATCTATTATGGTGTGTGTGTGTGCACGCTGGAACAAAGAGATAGAGAGCGATCAGTGTCAAAAAGACTGTAGAGAGGTGGCAGGCAGGCAATCGGTGGCAATGAAAGCAGATGACTAAATAATGCACGATGATGAACGCATAATTTATTATTGCAAAACTATACCCATTAATTTACTTGTTTTATTACTTTGACTTCTTCTTAAATCAAAAATTGTGCAAAATAATTTCAATTCCAAGAATGACATATGTATATCAAATTAATTCATTTTAATTTTTAAAAATTTACAAAAAAATATAAAACGCGACCCGACATTGCCGCGCGAGCTCTCTTTCAGACTTTATTCTTATTGTAAAAAGCCGCTCACATTGGTCGCCTCTCAATAAGTTTCTCTCTTCCTATCTGAAACGCAACACACACACACACACTCATACTACATTGCCCGATGCCTGAAGTCGTCACTACCGAACACACACGCACACACACACACACATTGTTAAAAGTCGTCAATGTCTGTCGCCTTTTGCTGGTACTAGTAGTAAAAAATATATAATTTTTTTCACGCGTTTTGTTTGTTGAGTTCGAATGAAAAAATTTGAAATGCATTTTTTACATTTGTTAACACTTTAACTTGCTTAAAATGTATACTTGTACACGTAGAATTTATTTAAATTTTGTTTCGTATAAATTTTTACTTTGAATTTTATGAAAATACTAACATTTTTTGAAAAGTATTTGGCACTTTTTATACACGTGCTGAATCTGATTTGCTAAAACCAAGCGAAAGGCTCTTTCTTGGTAAATTTTGACAGATGTCGATTTATTGTTTAGTACCCAATATGTTCGCTAGATGGCTTCAAGTGCCAAGGGGTGCGTCAAACTAATTTTAACCAACACTGCATAATATGATTTATGTAAATAAATGAATTTGGAGAAATACTATTGGATTTTCTTAACAAAAAATTAATAATAATGATAATGTAACTTAAATTTATTATATTAATGTATCTATATTTTGTTTTTTGTATATCTGAATACAATAAAATTGTACGTTTATGTTGTGCGAGTGAGATGAATATAGATTGTGATATAATAAGAATTTGACTCACACCACAGAGTTGTATTTTTGCCATTCCGTTTTTTGTGAACTCCTCTTTGCCTCTTAATTTGTCATCATTTCCGCTATTATATTGTCTTTCGTGGTCGCGTTTTAGCTCAGTACATTTTCATCGTTGCAAGTGAAAAGTGAGTTCCGTTGTTACTCGTAGATTCTCAAAAAAAGTCATCGAAAAAATATAATAAAGTTTTTTACAACTCAACTAGTGTCACAAATTGACGAAATCCCATTTCCAGTGTTAAGTCAGTTTAAGTGTTGAGCTTTTGCCACTTTCTGTTTTCTTTTTGAATACAAAAAAAAAGTACACACGCAACTAAATTTTGCCGACGGCGTTGGCTGCGCTTGTGTGTATGTGGTTTATTGGATGATGTTAATGTGTGTGTGTATGTGTGTGGAGTTTTGCCGACGCAATTTTTACAAATAAATATTTGCAAAAAGATATAGAAACTCTATCTATATTTTATCTATAGATCATCTGTAGATATAAAAATACATATTGGAATCTATTTTTAATTATATGACCGGCACGGCGCACATACGAAAGCCGTTTCATCTTTTGTATATATATAATACTTATATGCATACTTACATATATATCCTATTAATATGTATACACCGCACCGCGTTGACTCATCGCTTGCTCTCACTCACACATATGCATACACAGCCGCCAGTTGGCCAGTTTTGCCAGCCAGCATGAACACTGGCTGAGTGACTTGACTGAGTCAAACGCCTCTTCCTTGCTCGCTGGTTGCGTAGGCCCCATGTACTGTCATTTTGTCTCTGTCTCTCGCACTTACCCAATGCATTCATGATCTCAGGAGCTAAATGCACTCAAAATTACTCACACTCACTCTCTCGCAAACACAATTTTTGAGTGAAAACTCAATTTCTTTTGCCGCCTTGGCTGGCGGTGTTGCTGTCAACGACTTTGTTCGACGGTCGATTGGCAAAGTTTTTGCATTCCCTTTTGTCTGTCTGCACACGTCGGACGTGCTTTCGTTGTCGCTTTGTGCCTCGTTGTCTCGCTATTGTGTGAGTTCACATTTTGAATCAAAAGAAAGAGAATTAAAAAAGCTAAAAAAAAATTTTTGTTTAATCATCATAAGTAGGCTTCGTTGGAAACTTTAAACAAAATTATACAATTTCCAATTATACAGACAAAATTTTCCGTGTTTTTTATATTTGCATTTTGCATTGCAATTTATCTTTTGCTCTAATTATTGATAGTATTTTTTGAACGTAAATAAGAACTAATAGAAGAAAAAAATTCATACAAATTAACAAAGTAACACGTATACGTGTGTCTTTTCTCTCCGTCGTAGTTAATCGTCTCTCGTTTTCTTTGTCTCTTCAACACACTCAGTTTTTGGCGTGTGTGCGAAACGAATAAAACCGCCGTTGAACCGGAATATAACAAAACTCAATAAACAAACGAAAACCGGACTAAAATCGTCGCCTGCGACTTTCTTCTCTTCATTAACCCGACCGCAACCGCAACACCAACAAATTACACATCATGAGCTGGCAAGATTATGTTGACAACCAACTTTTGGCCTCGCAGTGCGTTACCAAAGCTTGCATCGCCGGTCACGATGGCAACATCTGGGCTCAGTCCAAGGGCTTTGAGGTGAGTACGATTTGTACATATAAATGAATTTAAATTGAAGGAAAATGAAAGAAACTCAATTGCCAATCGAGTAGGATAAATAAAAATTATTTCATTTGTCCTTTAAATTCAACAATAGAAAAAAAGTAATCAGTCTAGCCGCCAATTTTGTACCCAATTTTTGCACAAGTTCAAGGGTGTGACCAACAACAACAACAACAACAGCAGAAGTTTACCTTATTGAGTGAATTGTACACAGACTATGGACAATGAATGTCTAGCAAAGGCATATACACACACACAGCCACTGATACACTCATATATGTTTATACATATATAAAAACGATAACGGCCGGTTTTGTTATATAGAAATATACATATAAGTAGTATATATTTGGTAGTATATAAGAGTTTATATAATTGAAGAATGAAATCCCACCACCATCGCCACCACCACCATCAACAAAATCAACTAATGTAATCGTTTCGTTGTGAATGATAAAAACTCCCACCCTCTTTGGGTGAATAATTCTATATGCATGTGGATGTGTGTGTGTGTGTACGGAAGAGAGTATTTTTTATGTTAGATTTACTGCACTGAGGGATAAAGAGAGAGAGAGAGAGAGTGCTTAGATGCAACACCACCCACTCTAACAAAGATTATAGGGTTTTGTGAGAATATATTCAAAAAAGAAGAGAGAGAAAGAATACTTGACTTAAGTGTTTTTCTAATGTTTTTTGATGTTTTAAGTTAAAGATCGATCAATAAGATTAATTTGAAATTACAAAAGAAAGTATCTGAATATAAGAACAGATTGATAATAAAATGTGACAAGCTTTGATTTCACATAAATGAGTACTAGGAAAAAAGCTCAGATATTTGAGCAACATTCAATGAAATAAAGAAATATGACCAGCATTCAATTGAAAAGAAATTTGATTAGTGCATGTATTCCCTTTCTTTCGAATAAAAATTGTTAAATAACATCTGTGCTGAACGAATCAAATCTAAACCTTTTTAGAATTCCCTATAACTCAAACCAATTGATACCACTTTAGTGAAAATTCTATGCAATTCTTCTTCCATAACTCAAAGTCTTCATAAGTCGATCTTTTTATAATAATCTTAAAATTTCATTAGAACAAAAATTAATTTTTATTAAAATGTTTTTTTTTTTTTATCACAAAACCCACACTCTCAATAGTCAATGAATTTTAATTCAATGGCGCCAAACAGAGTCATGTCATTGAACCAGAAAACATAAATGATTCACACTACTACTACATACATACATATGTATTATGAATATAATAAGTATTAGGTAGCACACTAATATCGTGGTGTTTATAACACATAGAAAAGCAAGCTTTGGAGGAGTTGAGATCCCATAAACTTCATTCAAATATAGAAATGATCAGTGAGAATTGATTGGATTGGCAATTTAACTCAGTTTTTCAACTATCAAGCAAAATTATGGCATATTTTCGAAGAATTCTTTAAGTTTTTCTCAAGATCACATAATATGTATATTCATAAATTGGACCTATCAGATTAATATTTTGATATAACCTTTGCACAATTAATGCCGATTTTTGAAGTGTGCAGCTTATACGAGATTCTATGATCCCCTTCGTGATTTTATCTCACTTCACTGATGAACTTGGCTTATCAGTCTTCATGGGGTATTGTTAAGGTCACTGATCAAAAGCAGCTGCTATTAGTAATATTTATAGTATTTCTCTTTGATGTTTTAGTGATTTAGTTTTTGAATTCTAACTTTTGACTTTATCAACATTATTTAAATATAATTTAACACATAATGATGATGATGATGATGATGATTCATACTTAATTCATTGGAAGATGAAAAACCATATTGTGAGTGATTGGCAGCAAACACAGCTGCTGCTTCTGCTGCTGTTTGTTTCTCATATCATCCATCTCAAGTACTTAGTATAACATTTTCTATTAGTCATCAAAAATATATTGTACATACATACATATATATTTATTTTATATCTTTATTAGTTTCTATTTCTTTTTATTATTTTTATTATAAGCGATATATAATAATAATGACCTTATTTAATTTTTCATTTTTATTATTGAGCATTAAATTAGTTGTTGTTGTGTTCTGCTTTTTGTTATTGTTGTTTCTCTAGATTCTCTAGAAGGTTTTTTTTATTTTTATTATTTTATTTTCTCAATATTCAATTCCATTGAAAGTGAGTTTATTTTTGATGGTCGAATTTTATTTATAGAGGGGGAAAAAAATCATTCAAAATGAACAAACAAAAAAGCAATTTCTGTAATAGGAGATTTGTGAGTTTGTTGTTTGTTTAATTTTCTCAGGGAAACTTCTAGAAAATAAAAATTAAACAAATCTTTTAACCAAATGCACTCTGCGCACACTGGATTACTTAAAGGAATCATATTTCATAAGACAACTGTGGAGTAAAAGAAACGATTAAAAGTTTATAAGTGAACAAAATAATACACTTCATGAATATTTTTTTTTATATTATATTCTTTATTTGCTAATGTCGTCACATGACAGATAATTTAGCTTGGAAAAGTTAATCACTCATTTGGGATGTGGTCTAGTGGGTGTTACCTTTTCAGGAGTCTCGTTTGCCTTCTATTGTCCAACATGTTAGTTGCCAGGTGATGGACAGTGTCTTTTGCTGTGTTTGACGATGTCATCTTTTATCATTGGCAATTCTCTCCTTGGTTAACAAAGTATCGTACAAGCCTTTCTTTTGGTGATACGCCCGTCCCAGGTACTTTACAATGGCGCTTCTTAGAATGTGAATATAGATGCATTGAACTTGGGGTCATTTATTTCTCTCTATATATTTGTCTATTTAGAGATTTCATAGTCTATAGAATGTTTGAAAAGATCACAACTGATTCTATAGAGTCTCTCATCTCTTTAATTATTTTCTCAATTATATCTTTTTGTATTGAGATTTGTTGAATGAAAAAAATCTTTAAAAATGCAATGTATCCATAGTAAATGGTTGTTTATGTTGTCCAAAACTTTAACATGGTGTGGACATGACGTAATTTAATTTGTAGAAAAAAAAAAAACCATTTCCTGCTTGTATTTTGAAGTTAGATTGATCAATTGTTATAATAAATAATAATTATAATTGTAACCTACTCATTGAGCATTTGATGACTGTCTTGACTTAAATGAATGAATGACTAACAAAAATCATTCACTCACTCACTTCATAAGAAAAACAGATTTTTGTACAAAACCCATAAAACTCTTTTTTGTTTTTCATCAATCGAAATTCTGTTTTAAGATAAGAAGTATTTACTTATTTATTTATGATGATAAATTTCGAAGAAAATGTTTCAGTCCTTCTTCGTTTTGTGATTCTTTTTATAGTCCGAGTCCATTCATCATCATTTCATTTAAATGCATCATCATAATCATCATCACTTGATAATTTTCAAATATGTATTCAAACATAATTAAACTGTCAAACATATTTTGATATCATAACCTTCTTTAACTTTATTTTTAACAAAAAAAAAATATGTAAAAACTTCATTATTCTTTATCACTCAACTTAATTTGAGTGCAACTCTCTCACTCTCTTATTTAATGTGTTGGTCTCCCACTGAGTGTTGAGTGATGTTGAGGATATTTTAGCCCTTTATTGTTTGAAACTCAATTCAGCTCAACTCTTGATTGTGTCCACTCTCTTTCTCTCTCCATGTTAGTTAGTTAGTCACTCTCTCTATAACTTTGTATATCAGTAACCGGTCTCTTTGTTTGCTTTATCATCATGTTTCGTTGTTTCTTCTTATTGTATATAAGCACAAAACACACACATACACATGCAGACAAAGAAAATCATGCATATATATATATATATGTTTATGTATATAATATATATAGATTTCTTTATTGCTTTGCCTGTGGTGGCTATGACGGGCTACCCACACTTTTCTCCTTCTTCGTTCGTTTGTTCTTCACTCATTATTTGTGACTACTTGACTACATTTTTTTGTTTTTATTATTTACTTATGTGTGTGTTTTTATTTTTCATTGAAATTTGTATATATGTATGTATTATAAATTTTTATCGCATGCATTTCCTTTTGTTGTAGTTCGGTTTATCAAATTTTTTAAGAATTAAGCCGCCGAGAGTCGCGCATGTCTGACTTTTAGGAATCATCATTCTTTCAGCCATTCATTCATTCATTTGTTCGTTTTGTTTGACTTTTTTGTGTGTGTCTCCCTTTTGTTCTTCGATTCTTTTTTTGCCTACCATGCCATGCCACATGCACACACCACAAAATTTCATATGCTGGCCACGTTTTCGCATTTCATTTTATATTTCCTTTTTCTTTTTGTATTTTTATTAAAAATCTTCATTTTCTCTTCCTTTTTAATCTTCTTGATTTTTGTAGTTTCCTACTAAGCATGCATTTCCTTTCTGTCGTTTTGCGTGTTGCGCTTTGTACGCGTTTACTTTAATTTTGGATTTTTGGCTTGTTAGTTGTTGGTAGTTTGGTTGCAAATCAGTGTGTGTTGCTAGCCGCTACTTCAACTTTGAGCTAACAACAAAAATAACCATCATCATCACTATCCTTTTTATGCATGCTTCTTCGTTAGTTCATTGGTTTATACTGCTGTACATCGTACTATCGTACGACGGTAGTATATCAACAACTTAAGAATCCTAGTCGTCCCATTCATGTGGATTTAAAATGTTTATAAAGGGAGTGGCGCTGACAGAGGACAGCAATATACAGTATGTTTATTGAGAAAAGGAGAATGATGGAGAGTGTAGAGGAGAACTTGACTTTATTTCTTTGCTTGCGTTCTCCTTCGTCTCTCCCCTTTCTTTATTTTGTTTTTGGTGTTCTCTTGTTGCTTTTGACATTTTTGGTTGCTTTGTCACACAAATTCTTCTTTCTTTGTGTTCTTCGAATAAAATGGAAATGAACTCGAACTTCATTTTATAAAACTTTTCAAATGGAATTCAACCCCCCGCTGTGTATTTTGGATGATTCGGGAACAAAAAACATATGCACATATTTTGAACATGTGTATTTTGTTTTTAATAATCCATGTTTGTTTCTACTCATAAATTATATGTATTGAATATCATCAATGCTTCTCATGTTATGTTGTGTTTTGCTTAATGGAATTTTATTGTAGTTTTTATGTTCAATTGATTAGAGAAAATTTCAACAAAATCTCCTTGAATTTTTCTTATGTTCTTTTCATTGCTATTATTGACTTTTTCTCCAATTTTTTTGTTTTTTGAAGTGAAAATTTGCTTTCAGTGCCAACAAGTTTTCTTTTTCTTGTTATTATGCACATTTGGATTGGATGTTTTCCAATGATAATACAAAACTATAAAAAACAACAACATTGAAGACCAGAAAACTGACTGGTACCCCGACAATGACCTTGTCTAATTAAAGTGGAAGTTGACACCACAGCAAAGAAACACCACCATTGTTGTTTACCTTCTTCAAAATGAAAACTCACCTTCATTCACCTCACCTCATTTCACCTTATCTTACATTTAATTTCACCTTAAAATCAACTCTTAATTTCAATGTTGATATTGCGATTTTCTTAATCATTAAAAAAAAATTGTCTTTTGGCCAAAATTTCATTTATTTTTTTCATAATGATTTAGATATTTTCTTTTTTTTCGCTTCATTAATGTGTCTTTATCTACCTTTCTCTCTACAATTGTGTACTGTCATCATTCATTACATTAGAAATTAGTGTTGTTCGATTTATCATGCATATCCGAGGGGGGAAAAAAACAAGAAAATAAAAAATATCACTTTCATTTTATTTGTTAATCTTCTTTCGTCTTATTGGTTTCCCTTCTTCTTCTACTACTTCTGTTGCTGCTGCGTCTATTATACTACATACTTATTTTCTTTGATTATTTTATGTATTTGTCATTTTTGTACGTTACGCTTTTTCGTGTATTTTGAATGAATCATCGAAAAAAAAATAAGTCTATGTCCAAATATTACTTTCCCTAAACAACATCAAGGTAAAGTATTTATGGTATTTGATCTTCTTCTTGCTGTTAACTGTCATTCAATGAGATCGCGTTCCCCTTGTATGGAACAGAAATGAGAATGAGCATCATTTTATTTCTCCTATCCTCTCTGATACATTGTAACACATTTTACTCATTTTAGAAGATAGAGAGAGAGGGAGAGAGAGAGGTAGAGCGAGCTTGCATTGCATTGCTCTGGGTTTGTAGCGGCAAAGCACGACGAAGAGACGACGTCGTAAGCTACTTTTGTTGTACGTGGATCAAGTTGAAATTCTTGTTCTTCTTTCGCGCGCGCATTGACATTATTTTATAGTTGGTTGTTGTTTGTGTTGTTGCTGTTTAAGTTGTTTGTCGTCGCTTATCAATAATAACGTCTTTTCTTTTTGCGCATTATGTTTTATCATTCTGTTTCTTGCAAATTTTTACAAACACACACACACTTGCACTTAAACTACTCAAAATCAAACAATTTTTTTGTATCTATGTGAATTGTGCTTCTAGCAACCGGCAACAACAAATCAACTTTCATATGTATGCATAAGTTTCTGTAGATACATTTTACTTTTTTTTTGTAAATTTTTTTTTTTTGTTTTACTCATTTCCTTTTAGTCAGCAATAATAAATTTTTGCATATATTTTTTGTTGGAGTGTTTTTACTTTTTATATTTCTTAGGTTCTTTGGCTATGATGAATCAGTGTTAATTTAATTGTGCATTTAATACAAATAATTTTAATTAAAGATTTTTATTATTGTTGTTGTTTTTGCTGTTCATGATTGTGTAATTATTTAATAACTTTAACTGCGCAGCTCATGCTCTCGAACTTTCTCACATTTCATCATCATAATGTGATTTTGTATTATTTTTCCTTCCCCGTGTTTTAATATGAAAAATTTTAACTCAAAAACTCATAAAACCGGCTTTTTCATATTTGAGTGAAATACTCTCAGTTATCAAAGATAGAGAGAGATAGAGGTCACAGCCGCCACTCTCTCAGTGATATTCTCTCAATGTCATATGGCGAAATGAGCAACCCCAACTTGACAACAACTCAACTGATGAATATAATGATGACGATAGCGATGGCGATGATTGTGTTGTGTTGTGTTGTCCTTTATTATCAAGACTGCACTCACTCAGAGACATCATTTTGATGCGTTTTGGCAACCCTGAACTTAAAGTTTTAGGAGTTTTAACATTGAGAGGGGCCAACCATAATTTAAAACTTGAATGGCCTTTGTCGTCGTCGTCATGCCTTTTTTTTGTATTGTTGCGTGCGTTTACATTAATGAGGTTCATTTTGGCACACAATATGGCAACTTAAATGTTTTTGTGAGTTAATGTTCAGAGGAATAAGTGTGGCAGGATTTGTAAATTAGTAATATGATGATGGTGGTGGGTGGATGTTTTGTTTTGCTGCTGCTGCTGCCACTCCTTTTTATAATGTAGAAACAGTATGAAGTCAGTCAATGCAAGAACAAAGCAAATGAGTGAATGAATGAATGAATGGTCGAAAGGACCGGGCAAAAAAGTGTGACACACGCCGGACATGTGACTGACTCTCTTTGTCGGCTGACGCATACCTACAACATCATCATCATCAGCAGTAACAACAACAACAATAACAGACACACAATAAATTAATGAAAAATAAAAACACATGAAACAAGAGAAATTAATAAAATAAAACAAAGGTGGATGGATGGTGATAGGAGTTAGTAATCCTAATTTGGGGTGTGGTTGGTTGTTTTTAAATTCATTATCATCCTTTCTTTACCTTTCTCATTTTGATTTTATAATTAAAATAATTCATGTTTTTTTTTTTTATTTTATTGCTTTTGCTTTCAGGTCACGAAGGAGGAATTGGCCAAGCTGATTAGTGGTTTCGATCAACAAGATATACTCACTAGCAATGGTGTAACATTAGCCGGCCAAAGGTACATTTATCTTTCTGGTACAGATAGAGTTGTGCGCGCCAAACTTGGTCGTAGCGGTGTACATTGTATGAAGACAACACAAGGTGAGTTCTACTACTGAAAATTATTATGATCTTTTTTAACCATTTGTTTAATTTGTTTGTGAATGAGTTTTGAAAACGAATCTGCCAACTGTCAATTTCTCCTGTTCTCCCGTCTGCCCCTTTATTAAAATAAATAAAATTAACTCTGCAAACGCCGAATTGATAAATAAAATACAGGAAAATCTCAGATAAACCCCAAGCGAACATCTCTCGGGGCCAGGCAATTTCACTGGAACCTTAACTACTAGAACCTACAAACCACACAATTAAAAGTTTCTATGACTTGTATTTTCTATACAATTGTCATTTTTCATATCATATTTTCTCCTCAAAAAGATCGAAATATTCTTCGTTTGCTTTGAATTGAATTGTGTGTTTCTCCATTATAACAATTTTCAGAATACTATTTCTTATAGTTTTCGAGAAAACTGGCCCTCGGACAAGTGAACAGGCATACGGATATTGTTTTGTCGATTCATCTCTTGACGTTGATCCATTTTATTAACATATAGTTGAATTTCTCTTGAGCAATGGGGGATGAAGAGTGACACAGTCCCTACCAATGTATTTGGGGCCTTTACTCTTTTTATATTAGAAGATTATGGAAGAAAAGTTTAAGACACGAACCCCCATACTCAATGACATTTAAATACACAATAGCAGATCCATCATTCATGGATATTGAGGTTTTAACATTGATCAAAATCGTTTATACATTAATTGTTTATTGATATTCGCAAACGAACGTGGTATATTAAATGCTGAGAACGGCAAAGAAACCAGAAGAAAATGTAGTTAATATAATGAATGCCCACCGCAACCCAATGGATGAGGTCATGTTGCTACAGGCAGTCAAAAAGATTCGCTTCCTCAGATTGACACCACAACAATTTTCCGAGGGGCCAGCACGCTTTAAATTACTGCCGCTAAGTGAAGTATAGTTATACTTATTAAACTTGTTAATAATAAACTTGTAAGTCCAACTATTATTGACTGGCATGGCAGACGAATACTGTCAATCAAGAACACTTGATAGTTCCCGTGAATGCCATAAGAGTGCTATTGCGTAAGCTCTTTGGTATGTTTAATGAATATTTCGGTTTAAAATGCAATCTGTCTATCGTTTAAAGTTATAACAAGCATTGTGTTGACGGACCAGTACTAAAATTTGTCATTTCAATAGAACAAGGTTTCTTTATAATGAATTAATATTCCGATTTCGTGCGAATCTATACATAGTATAAAAGAAAGTCGAAATCCTTGTCTGTTCCGATACGCAGAACTTCTAAACCAAGCAACGGATTTTGATACGGATTCCACTATCATTTAGATAATTTTTTGCGGAAGGTTTATAAGTACAATACATTCTAATTAAGTCATTGTATATTGGTTATATAGTGGCTTGAAACTATACAAATTGTTTAAATCAATTATGCCAAGAAGTCGTTCAAATATACATAGGTCGCAGAACAAGAATTGGAAAAAGATATTGTTCATTGCTTCAGAATACAACCGATGAAGAAACGGAAATAGAAAATGATTGTCTAATGCACCCATACAAAGCAGGGACGAGTATCTTGTTCATTATTAAGAAGTTTGACTGTATTTTATAATATTTTCCCTTAAATTCTTTTAGACTTTTTTTTTTTTTAACATTTTCTTTAATTATCATTTAAATTGTTTGAAAATGTGTCTATGTAATGATGATGAGTTCAATAAAATCGAAAGTGATTTTTTATCGGTCAATCATTGTCCATTATTCGGACTCCCTTTTACTTTTGTTTACAATATAATAAATACATTGAAATAAAAATAGAAATTCGACTTGACTTGGCTGACTGATAAGACAATTTTTACATATTTCATATCAGTTTTCAGTCAAGTCAGTCAGTTATTTGTTATGAGGCACCCATCCTCTATTAATTGCTGATCGATCGATCAGTAGCTTATTTTGTTTTTCGCAAACATTAATCGATAACGATGCATTGTTGTTGTTGTTGTTTGTGTCGTAAATCGATAACAGCATATAAAATAATCAAATGAGAACGATGATATGATTGGCAATGGTGAATTTGTTTTCTGTCTGTCTGTCTGTCGTTATCGTCGTTTTTGTTTTTAGCAAGTGATGAAGTGATAAAAAGTATAAAAGTGCAACGATTGCAACATGATTTATTGTAATTGTTGTCACTTGATAGCTTGCAAAAGTGTCTTTGAACTCCCATAAATGAAAATAATTAAAATAAAATGGAATTAAAATAAAATTGGCGAATGAAAGAAATTTGTTGTAATTTACAATGCATTAAATTAAAAGTAAAATTTTTCAATGCAATCGAAAGAAGAGAATAGCAACAAATGAAATAAAGTGTTGTGTAAATGATATGCATTAAACACACAAACACAAACAACAACAACAACATTAAATGGCACGCGTTGTGTTGTTAGTTATTGCCTTTCCATCACCTATCACCCATTTCTCTCTCTTATTCCATAGCATCATACAATATTTATGTATCTTTCACCAAACAACTTTTGCTTAGTTAAGTTTTATATGCATTATACATGGCATCTCTACCCCTGGTCTGTCTGTCTGTCTGTCTCCTACTTTTTCTCTCATACTGATTGCTCTTCAATCTTTTGCTGCTGTTGCTGCTACTGCTGCTGCTGGTTGTGTCTGCTGTGTTGTCTTCTGGTTTAGTAGCTGATTTTCCGGTCATCAGCTGCGGTTGACTTCGACGCGAACATAGTACACTCAACTCGATTACTACTATATGACGGATACAAACATTGAATGAATGGAGAGAGCAGATTTGCTTGACGACGACGACGACGACTCTTTGGGCGGCTGCTGTTGCAAATGAGGATGACGATGATGGTGATGTGATGATGATGATGTGATGATGATGATGATGAAAGCATTGATAATAATAAGCACAAATACAAGTGATAAGTGACCATTGAAGTGAAATGAAGTGAGTGAGGAGTGAGTGAGTGAATTGTGTCTCAGATTCTACTGTTGCTTGTGAGTGTGTTGTGTGCCACTTTAGCTAAGCCATGTCACCACGTCGTCTGGTTAGTATTATGGACCTCGACAACGACTATTGACAACCACAGCATTATTTTTTATTTACTATTTACTATGGTGGTGGTTGCTTGTTGACCATGATTAATTTTATAATGATGACGACAATGACTTGGCTTATTGCGCTATAAAACCAATTTTATGTTGGGGCTGCTGCACTTGTCGTTTAAGTTAAAACAGCTTTTTATTTTTTATTTTTACAGCAAACATAAAACAACTGTTGCATTCATTATTCCACAAACATATAAATGCAATTATAGAGCACTGCACTCTATCGGTCGACGATGGGTCGGTCGCGAATGATGGGGAGACATAGGGGGCACCACAGTGGTGTCAAACAACTTCATGATTATCAATGTACAATAGTTGATGATGATGTGTATTTAGTATGGTTTTGCTCTCATTGTCACTGGCAAAGGCATCGTTTAGTATTCTCTTTCTCACTCTCTCCAGAACAATACTCTATTCTATTCTATTGTATCTTTGCTATACATATTTGTTCTTATTATTTGTACTTTTTATTCTACTCTACTCTTTTGGTGGCTGTTTTTGTTGCGCAAACTACTCCTCACACACCTCTCCGCTCAAGGTTATTGCCATAATCCATTTCAAGTGCAAATGTTTGTAGCAAAGTCGTCGTCGTCATCATCATCATCATCATGGTCTTTAATTGCGAAAACGAAACACACAAAAAAAAAAATGGCAAAGAAACTGTGAATATGGTTTAGCTTAGCTTAGCCATGTTTGTGGTTGGTTTTGTGGGGCTACACACGACCACGACAACAATGAATTCTCCTCTCCAAATATTGATGGCTAGACGCCGGCCCAACCGGCTCTCTGCTTTGGCCAATTTTTATTTGTTTTGTTGTTGTAGTTTGTGCGCCTATTTATTTGTTTCGATATTTTTACGATTTGAAGGTTTCCTGCCTTTATTTGGGTAAATCTTGTTTATAGAGTGTTTCGTTTATTTATTTTTTTTTTTCATTCTGTTGCCTTTGAAAGTGTTTTTGTTCGTTTGCCACCATATGTTTGTTGTTAAGTTTCATTGCCAAAAGTGGAATTGTTCTGATACCGTGTCTATCTTTGTATCTATTTTTACTACTATATTCTCAAACAAGTGATAAAAAAAAACTTCTAATAATTTAACAGCTTGTTTGATTGACTGTTGGTCAATGTAATGAAGATTTAAAGCAGCGGTTCTTAAACTTATGTAGTCCATGGACAACTCCATTTTGAATTAAATTTCTTGTTTGACCATTTCACTGTTCTTGATACTTAATTCCTGCTTTTATAAATGGCATTGGTGAACCCATATTGAATTTCGAGAGCCCCATTTCCTCATCAAAAGTACTACAAAGGATCTTATTGTAATTACCTGTCGTGCAGAATGACTTCCGTTCATTCCATTTTAAATTCTTTAAATTATTTATTAAATTTAATAAATACTTAATAGTAAAATTGCTGGGGAAAGTTCTAGTTCAACAACAGTAAAATTTGGAAATATGTACGACAGCCGATAAAGACCCACATAGACATATCACTAAGTAAATAGCTTATACGCATACCGAGAACTGGACATACCTCCATCATAATAGGTACAGTCTGAACGGTTCGGTCAATTTGAATCCAACAAACTGCCAAAAACCAGCCAATGGTCTATGTTAATTTGCCTTCGAATAGGATACACTCAACTGACAAATGTGATCACCTATTGATCATCAATAATATTGTTTTACTTTAAATTTCCAATTAACAGCAGACATATAAAATGATCATTAAAAGTATTTCAATTGAAATCGATGTGTGTGTTGTTTAGTCTGAGTAGTGTGTTATCATATCATATAATGTGTCAGTAGTTAGGTGGTAAGCAATCGAATTCCCAGTGCGGGGAGCCTCTTTCTTTTCATTTACTCATTCATTTGTGAATTCATACAGCAATCTAAGAATATGTAACTGACGGTCAGATTGGATCAGTCATTTTGGAAACAATTAAACCATTAAAAAACCTCGGGCATGTGATAACTATTCGATGTCATAAGCTAGTTAAGATCAGGTAGGTCGGGGCCCAGTCATCTCATCACTTCGGCCTCGAATGTTTACCTATTCTAAAGGAGTAGATCGATGGACAACAATGTGAAAAATTTGAGGATGACAAAATTGATTTGCTGAACCCTGGTTTTGTGGATCCCATTTTAAGAAATTTGCAGTACATACTTTTTAATAGTGTTGTGATGACTTTCTATTCTCCAAAAAGAAAACGAATTCATTAAGTTTATGCCAAGAATTTCTTACTATACTCTAAAGGCGGCGTCTAAAGATGGGATGCCCAACTTACGTTTTAAGAATTTTCTCAAGCGCAAACCACAACTTAGCATTGTGTACTATCTATTTATCAAGATGTTAATAAATTATACGCGCTAGTGATTTTCAAAGGCGCATTTGATGATGATGATTGTTCATTTGTTTATTTGTCTGTGTTCTCTCTGTGTATTTACCATTTAAAGGAAAAATAGGAGAAAGAGAGAAAGAGATTGTGGGTCCGAGAAGTGTTGATTGTCAAGTTAGCACATTGTTGTAGTGCATAATTTTAAATTCATTATTATTATTATTTTTTTTTGTGGTAATTTGAGCTGTTGTTGTCGCCACCCACAACCACAACGGATGGATGGATGGATGGGCGGACGGGGTTATTACCACCCATCCTATCCTCCATACAATCCTCACCTTTCACTCATAACACTATAATGTGTTTTTCAATGCATATGGAACTGTAAATAGTGGTTTAGTTTTTGACATACTCTTGTCAATGTTTAAATGTCGTTGCCGGTTAGGTTAGGTTTTCATTCATTTATTCCTGCTACCCACCCTTCCTCTAGTGATTGGTTGGTTAGTTGAGTTCTCCATGTTAATTTCTCCTCCTCATTACGAAGAACTTTGACAATGTGACTGATGTAGAAGCAATGATGATGAACAACAACTATGAGTGATGGATTATATGATGTTCATGTCATGTTCTTTCATGGTTTATTGAACGCAAATGATATTTTGTATTGCTGCCATTTTAGTAACTGAGTAGCAAAGTTTAGTGCGAGCAAACAATCCATAGAAGGTGTCAAATTAGTTAAAACGTGTTGATTTTCTTTTTAAATGATTCTAATAATAATAATAATAATGATGATTAATGTTTGTTTAAGCATCATTTCATTTAAACCATATTTAAATAGATTTGTTTTTCACTTGACCATCATTTTCTTTCTTTTTACTCTTTACTCTTTCATATTCATAAGCCGGTTTTTAATCTTGTCAAATCAGAAACTGTTCATTTATGTTATGACTTTACATATTTTTATGGTCGGTTCTTTAATTTTTCCTGCTACATTGAAATTCCTTTCTTTCTAAATTTAAACATTTCTTCTTCTTCTTTTGAAGTTGCTTTATTGATGATTCTTAACTAACAAACTTGTCAGTCTTGTCATTTAATCCAACTTAAAGCTAAGTTCAATTTGTTTCTTGTCTGTTAAACATTTACAGTGAACACTTCTTTAAGTTTTGGATAGCATGAAAGATGATTGTTTTTTAATTAGTGGTGAAACTATGTCAAATTGACACAAAAAGGAACCATTACGATCTATTTAAGAATCTATTAGAACACCAGATAACCCTAGACCAAGTCATTCAAGTTGTCAAGTTCAGATAAGAAGTATTAGATTTCCAAACATTCTGAAATGAAAAGTGACTAATTTTCTCCTCTTACTTTATTTATTTTTTTTTTTGGTGAAAAAATTCATCAGTTAGTCACTTTGTTGTGATCTAGTGATTGAGGAATTGCAACAAAAATTTTATTGGGAGTGCAAATTATTTGTTATTAATCAAAAATTGAGTATTGTCCATCGCTAGCCACTACTTTTTCCCATCTTTCTGGTAGCAAATGGATACCGTGTCAGAAGAACACTTCATCTTTGCTCGGCTCATCAATCTCATCAATTATGTTCGATAGAGAGCCCCAGTAATGGTTACATTCGGTTTGAACAACACATAATACACGACGAAGTCAAGCCGGGAAAACATATACACATCATGAGTATTTCTTCCATGAATATTCGGATTGGCTGTCGATGTTGAAGAATGGCTAAATGGTCCCCATGAATTCCTCACTCTTGGGCTATCACCAGTAACCATACTATACAAAAACTCTTTCGTTTATGTGTGGCAATCATCATATCAGTTTCCTTGATGAGTTAGTCCTAAGTTCACGTTGCGTTTGTCACGAATTTTCATCCTCCAATAATGATTCCAATTCCGCGTCTTTGTTTGTACACTTTCTTTCTTTGTCTTCAAAGTCAAACTCGATGTTTTTAAATCACTCACTACATCAACTCTCACTTAAAGCAGCCTCACCATATGCTTTCAATCTGCCTCTGCAGATTTCTTCAAATTGAAGAAGTAAATCAAAAGTTCCAGCAAATGATAACACATATTCAGCTCAAAACTCTATGATTCCGAATGAAAAATATTCTGTGATGCTGATACAAAATCGCTAATACTTCAATGTTATGGTTTTACCAGATGTCCAACATCTGAAAATTTCAACCATAACATATTGGTGGTGGGACCTTCTTTTATTAAACGGCAGAGTTACTTATTTCCACTCTCAATACTTTATATTAGAGTACTCGACTCGACTTCGCACGCGTTGCATCCAACCGAACGGCGACTAATGCCAGATATCAGATATGCTTTCTTTCTTAGCGTCACTATATTCTATCTGTTACAGTATGAGTATTAACAGTACAGTTTGAGTGTCACTTTGCAGTTTTTAATTATTTTTTTTAGGCATCTGGCCCGGATATTTCAATTAATCCTAAAAATAACCGGATTTAGTTTTATTTATATAAATAGATATACACTTAGTGAAGAAGACCTCTAACATCCAAACAAACATTACCTCTTTATAATATTAGTATAGTTCCGTCCGTGACCCATATTAGTATAGATTTTTTCAAACATTTTTTACTTACTAATGTTTTTTGTTTGCTTTCTTAATCTATTTACAGCCGTGATCGTTTCCATCTATGAGGATCCCGTTCAGCCTCAACAGGCTGCTTCCGTTGTAGAGAAACTTGGAGATTATCTGATTACTTGCGGGTACTAGAAAATAGAAAAAGGCAAAAATTATATAAAAATAAAAAATAATAAAAAAAAAAATCAAATAATTGAGCAAACAACTAATTAATTATACATAAAAGTAATTATTAATAATTAAAGTAAACACCACACAAAAAAATCGAAAGCAAACAAAAATTTTGAAAAGAATTTTGAATAAAAAGTTACGCAAAGAAAACAAAAAAAATGAAAGAAGAAATTAAGAACAGAAAATGATGTTTGATGTCAATATAAAAATAAAGAAAAAATTATGAAAACATAAAACAACTTGTGTATCAACATCAATAGTAACAGCAGCAGCAGCAACAACAACAGCAGCAGCAACAACAACATGTAAACAACATTCATCAAAACTTCATCGAGAATCAGCAGCAACAACAACAACAACAACAAATTGTGTAAATCTGCTCTTTATATGCATATATAATTACTATTTTGGAATAATTTCATATAAAAAAAAATAAAAAAAAAAAATAAAATAAAAAAAAATATTAAAAAAAAAAAAACAAACTAAAAATATTTGAAAAAGAAGTCATAATTGTAATTTTGTGGAATTTCTTCTTCTCTTCACTCTTCTCTCGACTTAACTATTTCTTCTCTTTTTATATATGTATTGTACTATATCAATCTTCAACTTGAACTGAACTGAACAACAGGTAATATATATATATATATATATGTGGCAACAACAACAACAACAAGAGAACAAATACAAAACAAGAATAAATTGTCCATGTCTATCACAAAAAATCTTCAATATATAAATAAATCTCTATATATACGGAGATAGTAGAAGAAGACATACATAGATAAGAAAAACAAAATGGAAATTGCTTATTTTCTTTTAATAAGCAAAAAAAAAACACCCACAAGAAAATAAAAAAGGAAGGGAAAACAAAACATAGAAAAAAAATGAAGAATAAACAAATTTAAATAAAACACACACATAAAACTCAAAATCAAATCATCTCTCTCATATGACGACGACTCTATTTATATATAAACATTTTTTATATGCGCCAGAAAAATTGAAAAATAAAACTAAAATAAAATCTAAGAAAATGAAAATCTTATCAAGAAAAAGAAAATTGTGAAAATTTATGTGTAGAAGCAAAAAATTATATAAACATACATATACTAGCCATTGTTATTTATGTTTCTCTTTATCAGTGCATTCGCGGTTGCTGCATATATTTTTCGTTTGTTTATGAAATTTGTATTTTCTTCTTTTCTATGGTTGATTTTTTATTCAATACTTTTGTATTTTCCCTTGTTTACATATGGAGATTGTTCAAATTTGAGGATAAAGACATAAATTGTGTGAAATCTTTAATCAGTTGTATTGGAAATTAAAAAGTACATTGCTTGGTTGGTTCCGATTAAAGAATGACAAGGAATATTGTTGAAATTAGGTCTTCTGCTAGGTGGACATGGCTGTCAATGACAAGGAATATTGTTGAAATTAGGTCTTCTGCTAGGTGGACATGGCTGTCAATCTTTTTATCAAAATTTTGAATATATTTTTCAATCATAATGATGGTGTTAAGAGAAGTCATTTGGTTAGCAGCTTTTCAATTCGCTCCTTATAAATTAAGATAATGTAGAAACTCTATTCTACAAGCAAGATAAAGTAACGTAACGGAATCATATTGCATTGTTTCAATTTTGACTATTTTTTATGTTTGAAAATAATTGTATATATTTCTAAAATCAATTATTAATAAATTGTCAAGCATTATCGCCGTTCTTCATAACTTAAAAGTGGACAGCAAAAACGCCTGCTGTACCCCATACAGATGGTTTAATTAATAATAATAATTGCTCGAAGATGTTGTCTTTGAGGTGTTGAACACTTTGTGAATTATCCGCATAAGCTTAAAGGCTGGAACAGCATGGTAAAGCTGAAGCTGAGTCTGAAGCCGGTCATAAAATCAAATGCAGCTGTTTGTATGAAAACGAACACAATGTGAAGGTGAGTCAAACTATTTTGACTTCACTCGGCTTCAAATCATCTGTCTCTCTCTTTTTCTGTCTCTCAAATTACAAGCACAGCTGATTTGATATTTGAAACAAAAGCGTTAATAGATAAACCTTGCATTCTGTTCACTTCTTTTTTGGGCTTCAGCTTTTTTTTTCCAGCCATTAGTCATCATGAAAATCCATAAAAAAGGAAGAAGTTGAGTGGTGGTATATTGCAAGATCTTGGTAGTCTGTGTTCTTCTGGAAATTATCATTCAATTTCACAAAATTTTGATTGATTTCGTTGCTGATTGGTGTGTTGCACCATTGTTCACTCATATAGCAATCCTTTTTACTAACCGAAATGTTCATACAACACAAAAACAGGTGTATTCTAATGGTCAAAGGCGGAATATTTACAAAAGATTCCTCAAATTTGAACACCCTATATTTTAGAAGCAACATTAATAAATATAGTTTTTTATTAACACAATAAAAGAAAGACATTTGACAGACGAAAGATGTGTCAATAATCTATCTCCCAGTTGATTGTTGTGTGTCTTTATGAAAATTATTATTAATAAATAAAAATAAATAAATTTCGCATGCATTTATTTTTTTAAATTAATTAATGCGCCACTTTTTGCTACTCATAAAACAAAACAAAAAAAAAAAAAAATCATAAAATAAAATAAATTAAATGCTTTTCATGTCTGTCAATAAATAAAAATGAAATATGCTAATATAAATTTTACTAGTAAATAAATTAAAAATAAAAATAAAAAAAAACAACAAAATGCATTTGTAAGTAATTTTACATAAATGTGTGTAGTGGTTGGTTGACTTGTCTTTTAAACTGAGTCTCTCTTATGTGAGATTTGAATGAAAATTTCCCATATTCTTGTGAGTGCGCATTTTTATTTGACTACTGCCAGTTTTTACTTTGTGCACGATCTTCATATTCATATATTCAAATGGACAAGTCGCCCTATGTATGCATTTATGCTTCTTCTCATCATCTCATATAGTCATGCCAACTCTTACTTCAAATTAAAAAAAAAAAAAAAAAAAAAATATATATATAGGTATATATAAATATATACATATATCATTGTGTTGTGTCAAATAATAATATTTTATTAACAAAACAATAATACTTAAAACAAAAAAAGAATTTTTTAAATTTAATGCTTAAACCTAATTTCCCTTCACATATATTTAAAAATAAAAAAAAAGAATATTAAAAATTGTTTTCAACAATTCTATTTCTATTTTTTTTTTTATTATTATATAATTTTTTATTTTGTTTTGTTTTGTTAAAAAATCCTTTAACATCCATTCATATGCTAATTTCGATAAAACAAAAATAATAAAAAAAATTAATGAATAAAAATAAAAAAAAAAAAAAACAAACATTGCATAAATATATGGATAATGATATAAAAATATATTTAATACGATGATAATTTAATACTATTGAAATAAAAATAAAAACAAAATTGAAAACAAAATAAATAAAAAAACGAAATAAAAAAATCTGATCTTTTTCTTACTTGTGGTGATAGAAGGGAAGGCGAGGAGGTTCTTTTCTCTTGTTATAATTTATTTATTTATTTAAGCTTCAGGAAAGGAGCATTTATGGCATATAAAATGTAATCAATGATCTCAGAAGTAAGATGAATTGGATATAAGAAGACATTGGTATTTGGTTTCCAACCACATGTGTAGTAGATAGGAGATAGGTTATCGGCGTGGAAATGATGCTGCATATTAGACCCATTGTGTGTGATGCCACAGACCCACATTGTTTTACTTTCTGAAAAATCAGTTTCAATGATTGAGGAAACAACTAAGCCAACTGATCTTCATGTTTCGTCATGTTCAACAAAGAAGTACGAACAAAGGACTAACTTTGTGCATACATCTTTTAACTGCCACAATTTGGAAAGCTGTGAGAGTAGGTGATAAAGTTTCAATGGCATGACGAAGGTTGGTAAAGTTTGGCCCAAACAAAACTCAAAATTTGTGCTGTAAACTGCAATAATTTAAAATTTTAAATACATGAACAATTAAGCAAATCATTGGATGAAGAATATTTATAAGGCATTTGAGATGTTTATAATCTTTAGATAAATAGAGATAAAGGGCTGAAAATGTGTGGAAGTACACACTCAAAGTAGTTTTTATATTAAGAGTACCTGGATTATTGATCAGATCATTTCCCGCAACATTCATTCTATATATGTATATTGTTTAGACTGAACAAATCGCTCACAAAAAATATTTTGATTTCAAAAAGTAAAAGATAAATCCACCATACCAAAGGCTATGATTTTATTTGGAATTGCTAATTTTTCCATTGTCTCCTGATACACGGATGCCTCGTGGCTTGTCAATAACACCACACTGCATAATAAACAAATAATACCAACAGTTTCAGAGACAACGCAGCTTCATAGCAGCAGGCACATAACAAACCTCCAGATGTACCCATTGGCTTCTACCCTTTTCCGAAGTCCAATTTTAAGATGCAGGGTAAAAAGTCTATCCCCTCACTTCCCACTAAGTAGATTCTAATAACTACACATAAGTATAACTTCTAAGACAAATCAGTATTATATATCAAAAATGTGTCATGCGGATTCATCTGCGCTAAATTAAAATTTATTTAAATGTTGATGAGAAAACTTTTTGTAATTGAGTCGCAAATACTTATGTGTACTTATATGTGTGTATTTGGAAGAGTTTTATTAAAGATTTTTTTTGTAAACTAAGTAGAAAAATAATTTACCCGGTTAACCAATTATTATATTTACTTAGTTTAAGAAGAGAAAGGTATAAAATCTTCAATAGATCTTAACATTTCATTAAATTTCGTATACGAATTTATTTATTCTGTTTTAAGGTTTCACGTTTTGCTTGCCAAAGAATCTTGTTTAGCAATCCGTAAAATTTGCAGTTTATTGAACTTTGTTGTCTTGTTTTTTGTTTTGTTGATCTCTTTCATCAAATTGTATCGATCGTTTCTCGTGTCTAGTTGTCGGTGGCGCTATTGTATAAGAGAAAAATTTATGTTTTTTAAAAGAAAAAAAAAAGTGTTGAAAATATTTGGCAACAAATAAATTGAATTGTTATTTACAAATTAAAATTTTCAATCGATTAACAATAAAATATATTAGCCCAAAAAAAAAAAAAATAAAAATGTGTGTTTCTTGTTAAAAATAAATTAGATTTTGATAAGTTCTTTTAGTAGAATATGAACTGTCAATGTAAGATGGGAAATCCTTAAATTCGGTTTTACTAAGCATTTCATATCTTTCTTGAATGAATTGTATTAAAATTGTACAATTATGTATTGCCTGGTATCGAAGCGAAGCTATATGCATACATAATACGAGTATACCTAAATACTTTTAAGACCTCCGAACGCTATGACTTTCATACTAGTATTGTACTTGCCCTAGGAAATGTTTGTTTGTGAATAAATATGGGATTGATTCTGGTTTCAACCGTCTCAATGGACCAAAAATATGTATGAGAAGGAATGTGATTATTATCCAGCTCAAATGATTACGAATAAATATGGGATTGAATCTGGTTTCATCCCGCTCGAAGGACAATGAATAAATATGGGATGGAATCATATCAAGTTTGGGATGGAATTTTATTTGAAATGTTGAAATGTTTAAAAATAGAGTGTCTTTTATATATTAAAAGATATTAAAATAACACAGGACAGAACAATTTGAGAGCTGAGACTGGTCATCAATAATTAAATTGTGTTCTATTATTCATGTCACAGCTAAGCCACCACCTCCTGGCAGAACTTTCGTCTGCTACATAGCAAACATCAACTGCCGATTAGGAACGCATGTTCTTCTAAACTTTAAGTTACAATAGCTTAAATAAATAAAACATAAAGCAATTAAACAAAAAATTTCTTAAATTTAATTTTGGCATTTTCTTAGAATTCTCAAATCATAAATGGATATAGTATAATAGTTTTAAGAAACTTTATCTTTATATTATTGACAAGTCATATAAAAATCAAATGGCAACATAATCATACCACAATATCTTTAGGTTTCTACAAAACCATAAATAATATTAACATTGATATATTTTGAGGCGTTTCCATGGAAATTGATAAGAGTTTAATTGCCATTTATTGCAAATTTATCTGTGATAAAAACCAGAAGCTTTTATTGAAATCAACAAATTCATTGGTTTTCGGTTTTTCTGTTTTTGATATAATAAATTTTAATATTATTATTTTTTTTAATCACATATGCTGCATCGTAAATTGTATGCTCAAAGAGTTTAAGTATTATATAAGAAGATTATCAGTTCACAGATAATATGTATGTATGTCTACAATTTATTTGAAGTACAAATATTGAAATTATATATGAATAGGATAGGATGAAAGGATAGATAATATCAAGTGTAAAGCCAGTTTTGGAATACTCTTAGCTTCAGTATTTGCATTCGACCTTACCGACTTAGGAGACCCTACCAATAGCATTGGCTAATACTGATATAGCTCTCAGGGTCTTTACACTTAGTTTGCCCCTTACCAAGAAGGCAATCCAGCTTGGGAGACAATACATCAATTTATCTGAAGTATGTAAATTGTTACTTTATAATTTTGTATAGTTGTGTATCTTTTGACTTTAATATGGTTTAATTTCTTCAGTAAATATAAGCCTACTTAAATAATCATTATTCTCAACTGCTTTGGATTGCTTGATTAAGTTGTCATTTCTGTTTTGGGTGTTTTTTTTTTTTAAATTTTGTTTTTATTAATTTCAAGAATATTTTAATTTTTCATCGTCGCCAATTTTTATTTAAATTGCTGACGCAATTGTACAGCAATTTCATTAAAAACATACTCAACATTTTCTTGTACACCATCCATCCATCTATCCATCCAATCATTCGCACATTTCATTTCTTTTTGTGTCGTTATTCCCCCCCATTTACCCTGATACAAGACTTGATATACACAATCTACCCATATACAATATACGAGTACAATATTATACTTAGAATCAAGCAACCAACCAACTTGTATGTAGAGTATACAACAGCCATTGACCTAGATAGCGGTCAAAGTGAAATGCAGCTGTTGGTTGTTATGTGGAAAATTCTTTATATTAAATACTGAGATAATAAGAAAGAAAATATACAATATATTTATTTTAAAAAATTATTTCTTTGACAACATATTTCTTTCTTTTTATCCATCCATACATAAGTTATTCATTAAGTTTATCTCTTAAACTCTATTCTGTTCTCTCATTGTCATACTTGTGATTATTTTCTCAATTGTTCTCAATTGTATGTGTAAAGATTTTCATTTTTTTTATGGGGAATTTTTATCAGTTCAACAAAATCATTCATGTATTAATCAAGCGATTAAATAAACAAAAGAGAATGAAGTTATAAGTGATAAGAGGTTGTTAGTGAGAAGGGAAGTCACACAAATCTATCAAGTGATAACAAAAATGCACAAAACCAATACCCATTCTTTATCCATTTTTACCATAGAATCTACTTGTTCACACAGGGGTCGATCACTAACAGTTTGTGGTGTTGTTTGTTACAAACAGAAAGAGTATGAGTCAGAAACCCTATGAATATTACAATATTATTAATGGTCATAATTGCACTGCCATCTCCAGAAGTCCATGGCTAACTTAGAAACTGGAATATAACTTTCAATAATCCGAGACCCTATGTATAACATTAGAATTATGTAAGGAAATAATCAGCATTGCAATGACCCCATATGCGCCCGTCTGTATGCACAGACTAGTCAAACTAGTATCTTAGCTTTTGAGCTACTGAGTTGTGTTTGACCCATGAATGTCTTAAGTACTATTGTATACAGATAATATTTCGAAAGAAGAGCTCTCCAACTACTGGAAGAATAAAAATCCAAAAACTACGTCATTCCGCTTTAAGTTCTACTTATTAATAACAAGTTAATATTTTAAGTAATGTTATACAACATAGTATATATATATAGTTATATATATAGTTTTGACTAGCAATTTATACAATACACGTATATCAAAAAATCGGACCGATTGGACTAGTAATTCATGTAGATGACAACTGTACTAAAAATTATAAATTCTAGCTGTTGGCAGTCGATATGATAAGAAAAAAGAGTGTTAAAGTTTAGGAGCTTAGAGTAAAAAATTAAGAAATGTAGTCTTATAATTGGTAAAACAATTATACTCCAAACTTGGGTAGATTGCACAAATATATGCATATACATATTTACAGGAGAGCATTAAGCTCTGAGGAAGCTCTGGCTGCAAAAGAGATATACTTTGCCCGACCAACTTCCCAGAGGACTCAAGTAGTAGTGAAATTAGGACAAGTTATCTAAACATATGGCAACACAAGTGGAGCAGTAAAGAGCCACAGATGATCCACGAGCTCATTCCAAGTATTGCAGACTGGATAAAGGTATCGTATGGCTCGAATTTAACCAATTAGTAACTGACCATTGTAGGCAGTATTAGCACAGATTTGGGCATGCTGTGGATCCATTTTGTGGTCTCTGCCACAATGTTGTAGAATGCCTGGATCATCTTATTCATGAGTGTTCTAGAATCGAAGCATACAGTTCACAGGAGATTGCAAGACAAATGATCACTTCAACAGAGGACTGGTCATTCTTTTCTGCCGAAATTGGTAACATCATGCGATATTATCCTACTATATGGCAGTACCGTAGGAAATCAACGGGATTTGAGGCGATGGGGGTTTATTTAGTTGGAACTTAGTCGATACCAATTTGGAAATGATATTATGTGTAATATTGATAGACATATAAGAAATGCAAAGGTAGCGAAGCCTCCTTTTTGCCATACATAATTTTTTTCTAATATTACAATAAATCATAGTAAGCACTGAGTTTCAAATAACAATATTTTAAAATATAATATTCAAATATGGATATATCTCAGTTATTTTTAAAATACAAACTATGTGAAAACCCAACAAAATCTATTAGTCGTTCAAATTCTTTAGTTTTTTCATATCAAATCATTAGTATCGCTTTATTTTTGGTAATTCTATTCGGTAATTGTTTTCATTTTCGTTACCATGGACAATGATGCCTCTAATAAGCCCAAAGTTCATGTCCTACCCTTGGCAAATGAATCATTTCTAAGTTCATATTTAAACGGTTTTGGAGCTGCATGTTGTGCTGAAGTGGTGGCATATCCATTTGATTTGACTAAGACACGGATGCATATCCAGGGTGAAGTAGCAAGTAAAACTGGAAAAGAGGTGGTATCACACAATATGTTCGGTATTGCCCGAAATATTATACAAGAAGAAGGATTTCTAAAATTGTATAGTGGCCTTACAGCTATGGTACTGCGGCATTCGGTATTTACGGGTCTAAAAATGACCATATATAGTTTTATGCGCAATTATTTAATGCAATATGATAGTCAAGGCAGAGAACACTTAACACCCTTTCGTAGCTCATTGAGTGGAATTTTGAGTGGCGCTGGCGCCTGTCTCGTTTCATCGCCGACAGATCAAATCAAAGTACAAATGCAAATGGAGGGCAAGCGACGATTAATGGGTCTACCACCACGTATAAAAAATGTTGTTCAAGCTTTTACGGATATCTATAAAACAGGCGGGGTTCGTGGTTTATGGAAAGGAGCTATACCGAATTCTCAGCGTGCAGCACTTGTTACAATGGGTAAGTATATAAAGACAAATATGATTACTACATATTGTATCTTATAAAATTTTAGCTGATGTTAGTTTCTACGATCTCTCAAAGCGTAAGATCTTAAGTACTATTGACGTACAGGATGGAATGCTTTTACAATTCTTTTGCGCTATGTTTGCTGGTCTCATTGGTGTCGCGCTCAGTTGTCCTGCCGATGTTGTCAAATCAAGAGTTATGAATCAACCTGTCGATGAAAAAGGACAAGGTCAGCTCTACAAAAATTCCATTGATTGTCTGACAAAACTCATACAAAAAGAGGGTGTTTTTGCAATATATAAGGGTGCCATTCCATACTGGCTACGTCTGGGACCTTGGACCTTGACATTTTGGCTGTCTTTGGAGCAAATTCGTAAATTGAGAGGACAATCCTATTTCTGAAAATTTAAAATGTTTAAAATTATTTGTCATGTGAAAAATTCTTTACAGTGTAAAAAAATCTTGAAGCTTTATTAGCTATAAGTAACACATAATAAAAAAATACAAAAAATCATTCCTAATGTCTTGAACCAAAATATGAGGTCTGTTCAAAAAGTATCGAGAATTTTGAATTTCAACGGGCTACGTGTATCCGATTTTCAATTTTTGTGGCGTTATGTTGGTACTAATGTCCCCCACATATGCTGACAAGGTTGGTCATTTTGAATGTTTAGTTAATTTTTGACAGCTGTTTTGCTTGGGCGTGCTTTGGGCTCGTCTTCGATATTTGATTTTGATGCTTATGGAAAGTGCCTATGGCTTACAAAGATACTCCGCAGTTCTAAAAATAAAAGTACTAAAGGTTCTAAGGACTGGGGTCAAATGAATCAGAAATCCTAAATAAAAGGAACCCAAATGAAATTATTGTATTTCTTATTTCTTTACAAAGAAGATATGAGGATCTCAGAAAATGTCAGTTCTGGGTATATATCTTGCAGTAAGATGTTTCTCTATTGTTTTACATCCTTTCCTGTTTTTTCTACTCGTTCTTTTAGGGTACCAATGGAACCCTATTACTAAGACTACGCTGTTCGTCCGTCCGTAGATCAGTGACCTCTACCTCATGAACCGTAATAGGTAGACACTATGTGATAAAGACAAATAATAAAAATAAAATAAAGTTAAAAAATTAAAGGGGTCTCCACACAGGAATCTTGTGCTCCAGTATACACTGCGTGCAGTTTTCACAGCAATTCTTAGAAAATGTGTATTGCCGAGATATATTCCTGACACACTGCTTCCCAGTTGGACATAAAACGTTCCTTACGTGATTTAGCTGCATTTTGTTCACAAGTTCCATAATGTGCATAATAATGTGCATCGAGACGAGCATCATGATGCGATTGAGTATTGAGTACAGAACCCTTCATGTGTGAGACGGATTCACAGTTTACTATATGTTTTTTTTAAATTATAGTAGGCCTTGAAAAATTGATTATTGATTATAACAAAAATATGTGTTTTATTCAATCGAGTTTATTTGTGGTGGAAACATGTCTCCACAAAAAAATATCTAGACAAAAAGTGTTTTTTAAATTATCAGTATTGTTTTAGTGGAGGATATGGTTTTTTATTTTTTGCATAATGGAAAACCATCGTTTCAATGGTCATAAAGTAAGCTTTATACAAAATTGGATTGGATTCAGGACAGCATCATCCAGCACTGATGTATTGGATACATCAGGTAAATTGCAGAAAAAATCTTGGAAATCTTTTGCAAATCATATATCAAAGGATACAGTACTGGAGAGAGGTATTATACAAATATATAGTGGTTGTATCACCATCTTACTACGACATGCAGTATTGAAAAGATTTAAGAAGATTGATGTACTTATTAAAGTGTATAATCCTGTTAATTGGAAATATACGAAGGGTGATGTATTTGTTTGTACCAATAATTTACCATCGCAAGTACCAATGAATTTGGAGAGTGAAAGTGATTCGAATATGTTATCAGAGCGGCAAAATATCATCTGTCATTTAGTAGGCGTACGTAGTCTGTGCAATAATGTCAAGTCATATGCTAAAATCGGTGAGTCTACAACAAATAAAGTCAAGAACTACAATTGTATATAAAATAATTCTTTTCTCATTCAATTTTCCTTTTTATTAGCATCAACAAAGTATCGCAAAGAATTTTAAAGTTTTTATTTTCCGGTGGTAATTTTGGCTAATGTCCCTGATGTCTATAAATTTTAGTTGGCTATAGAAAATGTCTGAAAACACACACTTACACATACATATATATTTTTTAAAAATGTGCGTGTAAAAATATTATTTATGTGGTTCTGATTATTCAAAATTGATTCATTGTATGAAAAATAAATTCTAAAGTTTAAAAACAGTTTTATTGATATAATTCTTATGCACTGAAACAGAAGCATTCTACTGATCTGGTAATTGCAATTCTTATATTGTTTGTTTTTCATATTCAGTATTATCAATTTAGCTACTTCAGGTAGCAGTATATGACGCACTAAATGTACGATGAGTCTTATATATATGTACATATATACATACATACATAGATAAATTTAATGTGCTACTACCTCAATATAGTATTCACTTCATGGGTAAATTATAAATGGGCGCGTGCCTTAAGCTCCCTCATTTTTGCCTGTGTTATATGCCATTTAGGAATATATTATTGTACTATTAGTCAGTCAGTCAGTCAGTTACTTTGTTAGAGTTGTTGTCTTTATTTGTGTCCCTTCTTTTGTATCTACATAGTACATACAAACTTAGTTGGTCACAACCACATGTCTGAGAACAGACCGCACCCACAGCCAAACAAAGAAAGTTATTACGGGTCTATAGCAAAGTCAAAGACCAGAAGTGTTCAAAGCAAAGAACATATGTTTGAAAATATAGTATACTATGTACCACGATATGAGTTTATGAGCTACGACAACAACAAATATCCAATACTACATACTATTATATTATCTTTATCGGTTGTTCTGTATTGTTTTCTTGTTGTATGTGCTACGTATACATTCTGATAATAAGCTGCTTACCTTTGTATGAGTTACCTTATCTATGAAATAGATTCGTTTTGTTTTTAGTAAGTGGGTCTCTATGGATAGTATATTCGATTGCCTTGCATTTCAGTTTAAAATTATTTAGCTGATTCAGTCAAGAATATGATTCTCTTATGATATTTTCTTCCGTTTTTTTGTAAGCATCGACATGCAATTTACGCACCCCCATTTGCTCTTGAAGTGAACCTATGTTAATGGTTATGACCTGCTGACGATGTTAACATATTCTATGTCTATATAACATTGGTATACAATTCTTTTATGAACTGCTAATTATGAACCCTATTACTTTTTATAATGTGGTGTAATACTTAATGTTTATGTGGTACATATTTCAAGATAAATGAGTGGATGAAATTATAAAAATATAACTTAAGAGATATTGAGGGTAACTTCGGAGTGGCATCCGTATAGCTTCTGGCTTCTTAAGAGAATATTGTAGAGTTGTGAAGCTCTTACATAATATGTGAATACGTCTTGACGATCTACATATGTATGTAGTTTTGTTATGAAAGAGAAGATCTGAAAAGAATTTGCTATGCCACTGTGAGAACTAACAGAAATTGCAGACATTTCCCCGAAGAACATCATGGAATTCCTAATGAATGCCAGACTTTTGGATGAACTTTAATTATGAGGTTTATAATTTTTATACTTTGTAAAAATTTAAAACACTTTATTTCATATATTTTTGTCGTACCTACGATTCGGACCGATTGAAATAAGCACGGAATTATTCATTACTTATTCTGTGACAAAACTGGGGGATCCACTTTCTTTAAATGAATTTATAATAATGACATCTTGCTCAATGTTGCGACTGGCAACACCTTCTGTACTGACTTGTAGGGATTCCCCGTACTACAGACTTCTATCATATAAAAAATAGTGTTCATCTATCTATATATATAAAATTGGATGTATGTATATATGTATGTAAGTCTAGCATAGTCTTGCGAGTGTTTCAGTAAAGTTTGGTGCGAATCAGACTTGCTGTTGTCGAGAAATTGGTGGATAATAGTTTGCATACAAATCTTAGAGACATATTTTAAAATCAATCAAGTCACCTTTGTCAAATATAGCAAGAAATTATGTCAATATTAATATTTGATTCGTCTGATTTTTAAAGTACAATATTTCAATTACTGAAAGAGAGGTCGTACTAAAGCACGCCGGGTTCGGTTCTAATGCGTATCGGACCTTTTGTTGTCGAAAAATTGGACAGTGCACCCGGTCTGGCGTCGCACGGTCAACCGATTCTTTCCCTGAATTTGTGTGAAACAAATCAATTTTAATACGATCACGTATCTGATCCGCACCACACTTCACAGGAATACTCTTGTGCATGAGTTTCCCTGAAAATTTCATCAAAATTGGTCCTTTAGTTTCGAAATCCATAGGCGTCATACATAAATGTGTATAGATGGTACTTTAGTGTATCATAACTTTTAAATAGTACGGGTTAAAAGAAAAATGATTACGATTTCGTGATCAGCAGGTCCAATTTAAAAAAACCGCACAGTGTTATTTCTCTTATACTCGTATTTATATTTCTTTCAGTTTCAATTTCTCTATAATATATGGTAATCATATTCATGCATTGTTTTCCAATATGTTTATAACCAACTGACTGATATCCATTAGATAAATGAAAGTACACTCAATTTACAATACTTAACATATGACAATATCTTTATTGAGAACCATATAATTATATAAATTGATCTGCAGGACAGAATTACAATTTCTTAATAATAAAATTATCAATTGTGATCGAATATAGTAAAATAGGAAAAAAACAGTAGACAAAAATGTATGTATGTATGGACTTTTATATCTAAATGTTTGTTAGTCATAATAATAAGTCAATATTAATAAATTTATAAAAACAAAGACACAAGTTGTATGTAAATTTAGATAAGTAGTAGAAGTAGTATTTAATTGACCAATGTAAACGATATGTGTATATAAAAATTTTTTTTTTTTTTTTTTTTTAATAAAAAAATATGATCTTATTGTTCTTAAGTAGTACTATTTATTTCCATTTTTATTTCCTATTACTTCATTATTTTCTAATAAGTTTGCGTCCAACTGACCGATATCACATCACAAAAAAAGTGTAATATAAAACCCACAAAATGAATGAATTTTGTTAATTGAAACTTTTGTGCTGATTAAAGTATTCTAAGTAAATGAAGAGTTCATTGTTCCCCCCAAAGGTTTACTATACTATTGTCATAAACCAATCCAAGTATGGAAATAAATATTGCAAAATAAACATGAATTTGAGTAGATTATCCAATCGGATTGTGCTTTGTTGTGTGCTTCTTAGCCAAGCACAGCAAAAAAAAAAAAATTGATTGCAAGGGGATCTTTGGGTCTTGGTAATATTCGAATTGAAAAACATAATTATTTAGTAATTTGAATTTCACGTGAAATGTACAAAGTGAAGTTTCTTTCATTTACTCACTGAACCAAATGAAAAGTGATCCAACATTTACCAGTGTCAATAAAAATACCTTAAACGAAGAATTCCTGGAATATTTTATGTAAGTTGTGGGTGTTAAGTGATCTCACTGAAGTTCCACTATTAGAATTTCATTCATAATAATCTGATCTGATCTTATGTATTTACAATAGACAAATTTTAGACTATAAAAGTTCGAGCATATATTGAAAGGAAAGCTAGTACGGTAGTGAATCTAAGTGCATAACAATGGAAGTGCAAATATCTTTGAAATTATTCTTTTTACTTTTTTCTGTGGTGTTGGGAAGTGCCCACATGACTACTATATGTGTTGAGATCAAACCAAGTAGTCCACAGGATGTGCCTTATTACATGTGCAAAGGCGCTGAACTTCTGAAGAGTGGTGAGATCGATGATAAGCCCACACAGGAAAAACCACAATTACAGCCAAACTATGATGGTGATAATAAATTTCAAAGTCCAAACAATGACAATTATGGGAAAAGTCCAGTTGTACCCAACTCAAATAATTATGGTCAAACATTTCCCACAACAAATGAAGGCTATCCAAGTGCAGAACAATCACCGTATCAAAAATATCCACCGTCCTCAATATATAATGAACTACCGGTACCCAAACAGCAAAGTGATGGGAATTATCCCACATCGAATCAAGCACAATCATCTGGACAACTCCAAAACGATTATGGTAGCGATTCCTACAAGCAACCACCTTCTCCCCCATCCGACAATTATCAACAGTCACCATTTCAGAAGTTTCAATCGCTCTTTGCTAACATCAAATCTTCCAGTCTCTTTGCACCTAACCAATCGCCAACCTACGATTCAATATATACTGATCAACAAGAAGAGCAAAAACCAAAGGATTCGTCGCCAACTTCACCCCTTTATGGAATCAAAAGCTCATCATCAATTGGGACAAAGGAAAACTATGAACCAGCATCTACGCCGTATGCCAACAACAACAACAACAACAACAATGGGGTCTATGGTGCAACATCGTACACCAACGATGCCCGGTCACGCAGCAATCCGCAACGACAACAACAGAATCAACAAACGACCAAAGGTGAAAAACAGCAAACTAGATCTCCATATGGACTTCCCAACATCGCAACCGCTTCTTCCATTCCAAATGCAAATGCACCGCAACCATTTGGCTTTCGAAACTTACCTTACGCAAATTCAAAAGGCACACAGGGAGTTACAAACCCAATTGGAACGAAGCCTGGCACAGCGTCCCCAGCCAATGCGTATGTGGCTCCAGCAGCTCAAAAGCCGTCAATATCATCATCACCCGCAGAAGCACCACAATCGTTATTAAAATCAAGTTATTTAAATCCGAGCCAACCACAGGCACAACTTCCGATGTTTCAATCTTTATTAGGGCCATCTCAACTACAACCAGCTCCAAGGGCAAACTCACGCTATAACTCCATGATAGATGATGATGTTCTAGATATGCCAAATATTGGGTTTACACGAGATGAGTTACGTCAATTTCATCGTAGACCAGAACAAAGTGCTATGATGCGTATACCTGATGAAAGTGATTCAAGGGAACCATTGGTTGGTGCCTCTTTACCAACACATCCAGGAATAATTATTTCCGGTTCGCAGCGAAGCATACCATTGCCTGGAAATCCTATTGTCATAGGATTTCCCGGACAATTAATGCCAAGCCTAAACCATGATGATGATCCCGTCATGAGAGCTTTCTATGGTGATATGAATGAGCCTAACTTGTTAGCTCAAAATAATGTAATGGCAGAAGCTTACCCAATCTATCCACCACAGACGAATTATCCAAACATCTATCCACAACAACAACCAACAGAGAATCGTCCACCATTGCCACCAAAATCAATAGCTTACAACCCTTTGGAGCAATCTGGTCGTCTGGATGATGAACGCTGCTTAACATGTCCCAACTCAGCTCCTATGCAGCGCCCTCCGCAACAATGCATTGCAGCTTCAGATAATGGTCCTGCATACACTCAACCAGCGCTTCCAAACTGTGTGCCTCGTGATTACAATATACAACCAATCTTTATTGCAATGCCTTGCTATGGTCAACAGCCAGCTGTACAAGTTGCCAATCCACAGCTAATACCACTACAACAGTATCCACAACCTCAGCCACAACAGCCGGCTGGTCCTATGATTGGTAACCCATTGGGATTAGGTGGTCCCTTAGGTCCATTTGGTATGTTTGGTCCATTTAATCCGTTTAATCCATTTAGAGGAATTCTTGGTGCACCCAATCCAAATTTTCCGAATCCCAATTTTGGGATACCAGCTCCACCTTCACCTATTGTTGGTGCTGCAAATCATCTAGGACGGTTAAATTTTCCAACAATGCGAGGGTTTGGTGAAAGGAATCAACAGCAGGAAGTACTCCCAGCTAATGGAAGAGTGGAAACGGAACAATGGAAACCAAAAGTAGCAGCACCGAATGGTAACAAGAAAACTAAAGTTATTAATTTTACAACTGAAAGACCCCAAGAAAGTGATGAGTCGTCTAGTGTTGAGGATGGAAATGATGAAATTATGCAGCAGCAAAAACAAGATATAGATAATGCGAATGTAGATCCTTCTACCTCAGAGACAACTACTCCTGGAACTGCTTCGGCGGCTACCACAGTTGATTCATTAGCAAAAGGAGCAGAAAAAATGCCTGAAGTCTTCACTGATTCTGTGTCTAGCACTGAAGATCAAACGGAGGATCTTAGTGCAAATAGTTACTTAAATTTGGCTGAAGAAAAACTACAAAATTCTACACCTACTGAAGTCAAGCCAAGCGATCTACGCAAGAGACAAAATGTGAGAACAATTAACAGCATGCTGAAACGTAAATATTTACAAAAGTTCTAGAGTCTTGAAAATGATTTATTGTATAATCAAAGCGAATTGTAGTATGCATCTTATCTGCTTAATTTTGTTAAGTAACATTTTATACATTTTCAAATTTCCACATTTTCTTAAAACATACCAATAAAGATATAAAATTAACTCATGCTTTTGTATCTACCGCCCCCTCCAATTTTGTAAGTTTTATTGCCTTAATGCTCTGCCAAACGCGTGCTCTGACCATTCACAGATTAATTACATTGCGTGATGAAAATTTACCTAGTTCCGACTACTTACTTCCTCTTGTTATCATTGTCTATAAATCGGTATTTTTCTGGTTTTGGTTACTCAAGTAACATGGTAAGTGGTATGAGCAATACTTAGGCGCGTCGGCAAATTGATGAAAATTAAGAAACAAAGAAACAGTAGAGTATTTACTAAGCTTAGTAAAAAAAACAATAGTTTACAATTCGTTAAGCCAATGAATGAAAAGCTAGACATTATAAATTGGCCAACCAAGGTAGGGGTGTTCATTCCAGGCCTCTGTTTATGGGGGGCCTTTAAATCTAAAGAAGGAAGTCTGAAAATGTTTACAAGCGACTAGCCAAGATGATGAGTTAATTCTATCCAAATAAAAAACGCATTTGACCAGGCTGTTGAATCATTTAATTTTACCGCCCTATTCCCTGATGAAAAACTCCACCTGCGTATCTATAAAATATTCCCCAACTCCATACAAACTCATACCTAAATCAATGGCTACTTAAGGAAGTTTGAATATATTTTTTTTTTTATATCTTTTTAACAATTTTTGTACGGATATTTGACGCCAACTCATTCAGGAACTTTTGCCATGCATCGTTAAAATTGGCCGAAGCATTACCTTGTTAGGATTTTGATCACGTACGTCGCCTTAACAATCTATAATAAATAACAACAATTGAGTAAAGATATTGTAATACTTTTAAAGTAAGAGTCAATGGCTTTTTGTTTGCATGTTCAGAAAACGAAGAAGAAAAAAGTGATGATTGTATAATGATTTTGTTTTTGTGGATTGATGTTGAGTAATGAATTCGAAGGTAAAAGTGTTTTGTTGGAGGAGGAGTCATTGCTGGAATTTAGGCCTCAGTATACTATTATATTATTTTAGAGCTTGGAAATTGGAATGCGTTTGCTTTTCTTGACTTAACCTTAATTAAAAAACTCTATTCGATAATATTAATCGAGATTATTCATTTTAACTACTTAATTAAGAACAACACTATTGCGAAATTGCTTCGTTCCATTTTTGTTATATTTTCCTCATAGCTTTCCGAAAATAATAAAAATATAAAAATCATTAAATCAGCATTTCTTCGGTCCGAGCGATTGGAAGCAATTGAAATATATTCAATGCAGATTAATGCAATTCGATTGACAGTTGCAGTTCTAGTTGAGATTTCAAGTGAATTGGATTGGATTGATCGCTTAAAATCAAAATAGTTTTAAGGGCTTTTTTTTACGAAAAAACATTATGATTAACAAGATGATGTTGTCCTTTAGTTGCCGAACTTCATTGCTGCTGTTATTAGTGTTAAATTATCTACAATTAATAGTGACAAATGAACTATTATTTGATCAGGTTGGAGCGGCTAGCGCTGTACCCGGTAACGCTCAATATTATCTTTCGGCAGATGCTGGCAGCAATGTTGGACCCACAGATGAATTGAAACGAATCAATCGTTCACTTTGGAGGAGGATCTTTAAAAATACTGATTTGGAAAATCTGTTTGGAGGTGTTGTGTGTGATAATTCTTGTGACAATGACAACTCTGGATACACCATAACAAGACCATTGCAACCATTGGGACCTTTGTTTGGGGCTATATGGCCTGATCAATATGTGCCGCCACAACCTAAACCTCTTTACGGCAATTTCGGACCATCAAACTATGGTGGATATGGAGCGGGTGGTGGGAACGATTATGGTAATGGTGGTGGTTATAACGGAGGAGGTTCTTCTGGTGGAGGTTATAATGGTGGGGGCTATGGTGGAGGCTCTGGTGGCGGTTATAATGGAGGAGGTTCTTCTGGCACCGGCTATAATGGTGGAGGCTCTGGTGGTGGTTACAATAAGGGAGGTAATTCTGGCGGTGGTTACAATGGCGGCAGCTCTTCTGGAAACGGCTATAATGAAGGAGGATCTTCTGGCGGAGGTTATAATGGTGGAGGTTCTTCTGGCAGCGGCTATAATGACGGTAGCTCCGATGGTGGTTATAATAAGGGAGATGCTTCTGGTGGAGGTTATAAAGGTGGCAGCCCTTCTGGTAGCGGTTACAATGAAGGAGATTCTTCTGCTGGAGGTTATAACAAAGGTGATTCTTCTAGCGGTGATTATAAAGGTGAAAATGCATCTGGAAATAATTATAATAAAGGAAGTTCCTCTGGTGATGGTTATAACGAAGGGGGTTCTTCTGGAAGTGATTATAACAAAGAAAGTCCTGCAAAAGGCGACTATAATAAGGGAGGATCGTCTGATGACGGTTACAATAATGGAGACTCTTCGGGTGGTGGATACAATAAGGGAGGTTCTTCTTCTGGAGGTGGTTACAATGGCGAAGGCTCTTCTGGTGGCGGTTACAATAAAGGAGATACATCTGCAGACAATTATAATGGAGGAGGTTCATCTGGTGGAGGTTATAAAGGTGGAGATTCATCTGGAGGCAGTTATAGTGAAGCAGGTTCTTCTGGAGGTGGATATAATAAGGGGAGTTCATCTGATGGAGGTTACAATGCTAAAAATGATGCTGGAGGTTACTCCAGTGGTAATTACAATGCTAGGGGTTCTTCTAGTGGCGGTTACAGTAGCGGTTCTGGATCAGGATACTCAAAGCAAACTTCAAATGGTGCAGGCGGTTACTCTGGTGCTCCGCAGATTCTCTACCAACCGATTATTTATGTTTCTCCACAGATAGAAGCGTATCAGTCAAAGAAACCATCTGAGGGGTCTTATACGTCAAGTGATGTAAGTCTTTATTTATAATAGCTTAAAACTTTGTAATTTACTAAATATACTTTTTGTAGTCCAACTCATATGAAAGCGGTCAATCAGCTGTCTCTTATGAATCACCTGCCGCAGAGCCAGTGTACGCCGATCCTGGACCGCCGGCGTCTGCATATGATCTTCCATCTGAATCGCCATCTTATAGTGAGCCAGAAGCTCAAGTACCTTCTTATAATCCACCAGGAAATGCTCCATCCTATTCTGTACCAGGATCATATGGCCCCCCTCCGGCTGCACCTTGTTCATCTTGTGGCGGATATTTGCCTATACTAGGCATACCTATCTATAATTTTAGTCCTCAAATTACACCTGTGCCAGCAAATAGTCCTTATGGCCATCCCTCAACACATAGTCATACTCATCATGCACAATCTGCTTATTCATTACCTTCTGCAGGTTATTCGCAACAATCTAACTATAATTCGAAACCGACTTCGTCTTCAGGTTATGGTTCTCCGGCTCCTAATCCTTCATCATCCTATAGCTTACCATCATCAAGTTCGTATGGTTCAAATGGTGGAAGCTCCCCATATGAATCAAAATCAAGTTCTTCCTCTTACAATAAGGAATCAAAAGCACCTTCAGCGTATAGCCAAGTCGGCCCATCAGCCTATGCCCAAGCTGCACCATCCAGTGCTCCTCAATCATCATCAGGTGTTACCACAATATCAACAGTTTACACGATACTTTCACCACCAGGTTCTGCAGCAGGTCAAGCAGGATCTTATGCGGCACCAGTAGCACCGGCAGTACCAGCAGCTCCAGCGCCTATATATCAAGGAGCCCCACCTTCTTCAGATTGTAATAGACTTACTCTTGCCGATCAACCCTATCGCATTTGTCCAGAACTTTTTTCAGAATACCTTTATCAACAGCAATTGTCAGCTCAACCTGGCAGTAGTTATGGTATTTGAAAGATGCTCTTAAACATCTAACGATAGTTGTATATATCTATATGTGTATGTGTTTTGTATGATATCAAATAAAAGTTTTGTAACAATTTCCAGATAAGGGTTCTATTGATTGGCTAACGAGAAGTCAGATAATAAGTCATTACTCCCTTCTCAGTTATTACTTTAGGAATTATTAGGAGCAACAAGTAGTTCTCTAATCAGAGTGCTTTATTGGAAGCGTTTACACTTTATCTAAAGTTATGCTATACGACAAGTAAAGAGCGATATAAGTACTCGTATGTCATTAGAGACTAAGTTCTTGAGTGCAACAAAATTATGTTGCTTATGCGTGTAACATGCAACAAGACCAGTATAGTACAATATTTATAAATCTCATGTCATAAAGGCACCAAGAATCTCGTACATTAACCCACCCAGACAATGTATGTAACTGTAGAAATCTTATGCTAGTATGTGCAAAGTAACTAAGTAGTATTTACAACCAGACACTGTGTCAGTCAAACATCAATGCAACGACTAATCTGCGACGCTCTGCATATTCGTATTCATAACGTCGTTTCTTCGCTTGAGATACTATTCAACTTTCACTTGTCACGGTCATGGTCATATGCAGATACTTGCCGACGACGTTGAAGTCGAATATGTCTATTATCTGGAACATGAAGTCTTAAGTCTTCAACCCTAAGTGTCCCGCATTTTTTTGTTTTATCTTTTAGTTTTCTTTGTGGATAATTTGTTATGGCATTTGAATTTGAAAACAAAAACAGCATAAATCGGATAGCAAAACTGTCCGGTGGGTAAGCGATACTACATAGCATTGAGTCAATCGGTCAGTTGCTGACTTACTGGCTAGAACGGACAGACCAAACCAGCTCAAATTATTGCAGGCGTCATTATCGTAAAATTCTTAGAACAAAAATAACAAAAGTGAAAAGAATGAAAAAAAAATACACATGAACAATATGCAGATACGATAAACAAAAACATCGCCTACGTCATTTTTTTTTACTTCTCTTTATTTCTATGTCTCGCATTGATAAATATAAATATTTATTTATGTTCGTATGGTTTTCTATACCGCTATGTACTGTTTCTCTAAGACCTTGAAACATTAGCGCACGATTATAAAATATTTATTGGGTTGCGCTTTGCTCTGTTTCCAATTTCCAGATTATTATTATTATTATTGTATTATTTATTATTTTTATGTGTTTTTATTTTTGCTGATGTTCTTGGGTGGTTCAATGGTGAACTGTTTTTTTATAAAAGATTATTTTCTTAGTAACTGCAATTCCTTATTATGGGATTTACCAATGAACAAATTTCGAAGCATGGTAACATCATTTAGTAAGTTTAAACAGATGTGGAAGATACATATTTGAAAAGGATCATATTTAGCTTATCATATATAAGTCTTGTAAGTATGGGAGTGTTTTCTTATGGTCATCTTGGGCGAAGGCTACGAACACAAGCAAAAATCCGATTACTAAAAGGAAGATTGTATATGTTGTACTCATTATATAATGTTTAAAATAGCAAATCCCAAACCGAAGTAAGGCACAATTACAATTGTTTAGTGCGTACATATTTGCAGCCTTGCAACTGAGTTAAATGGGCCTTGGCCTTGTCGTGTGTTTCCGAGACGAAGACCGACCGGAATAATGTTGTATTAGGAGGCCGTCTTCCACTAGTCGATGATAGCGAAATGTATCGTAGTACTCGAACCACTTTAGTTCAGCTATGATCGGGCTGGTCTTTAAACATCCAGTTCTACAGCAAACGAATAGGTCTCTCAGATAACAATCGCTGTCCGCAGTGTTCACTTTTACAACTGCCGAAATAAATTGACCCAACTGATTCCATCGACTTATGGTATCGATAGAGGTGGCTTCCTTTTTAAGCCAGTCTTCTTAGGGTACACCATTTTTATACTCTTCACGCAGTCTTTACTTATTTGTGCACCTCTATTTTCAGCCCCCTTGATGTTATAACAACAAAAATTGTTTGATATTTCAAAGTGAATTTTATTTATTTGGGTAACCAAGATTCTAAAATTCCCAAGGTCCCCTATCTAGACTAATGATTAGGGGAAGGGCGGTAGTCAGTACACCTCGTCACTGCGGCCTATTGTGACAAACCCATTAATCACAGTTCCTCTGAGATTGTGGTATTCATCAGTAATTCCAAGTAACTCCAAGATCCTCTTAAGTGTTTGATTACTCTGTTATGTGTTGTCAAGAAACCTGATACTACCCGAATATCTAGTTGCCATGAAGATTTTAGCCACTCTAGGATATCTCTTATCTACCCAATGGCGATGCGATTTGTCATACAGCCATTGATGGCAGTCCGCAGAATGCCTCTGGTCTAATGAAGATATTAGCAGATCCTTTTTCTGTCGAGTTCAATTGCCTCTTCATTCCCAAGATATCCACTGTATCCTGGCACCCAGATTAGGTTTACCTGATTGCTTGATGCCAGTGTTTTGAGTAGCATCATGCAATTCCAAACCAATTTCGAGTTGAGCTCGAAAGCATTGAGTGCTTGTAATGCAGCTTTGCTATCAGAGTGAATCTGCATGTGCTTGTTATTGAGTCTAACAGCGCAACTGCTTGAAAGATCAACTAAATGGAAGGCAACAAATGAAATACATACTGAAAATGGTGATAAACTTAATATATAATCTGAAGATCTCTGATTATTTACTGAATTCTCAAATCAAAACTATTTAGTTAATCGGGATTTGTGCATACGGGTACATTAAATTTTTTATCATATATACTAAAGTAAAATATTGTTCATATCATACAATTCATCATAATCTAATTAGTTATTATTCAATTAAAATGCAGACACCAACTTCAATATGAAACGCCATTAATGGTTACAAAATATTGTAAAAAAATGAAGCTTCTGTACTAAATCTGTTGAAAGTGATGAGAAACGAAGGAGGAGTACAATAATATGTATAATGACACGTATGAGTGACTGCCTCACTGAATGTTTCAATGGGTGAGTGAATTAAGTAACTAAGGGAGCCCGCCGTTGCTTTGCATGATCGCCTATAGTTGGGCGCATTTAACGCTACATCTAAAAATGCATATGTATGAGTATGTACTATTATGTATCTGATTTAAATATCCCCCACAGATAAAAAATATAAATGCACCCGAAAGACAGACGAAACTACACTCAACAAAGTGTTTGAGTGAGTAATTGAGTATGTACATGAGAACAGGCGACACTCAGGCATCCAGTCTTCGACTTTAAATGTATCTTTGTGGGATATTAATAAATAAAGATACTCAACAACTGAAATCTTTTTGTATCTTTTGTGCACAGCAGCAATGAAATGTGTGAGTTTTGTGCAATGATAGACAGCGCAACAAATGTTTCTGCCTTAAAATAGCATATGCCGTTAAATCTTATGGAAAGTTTTGTGGGTGATCAAGCAAGTAGTAGCCCCATCACCGATAGTTTTTTTCTGTATACCATACGCCACTGAATCATTGGCAAATTGCCAACGGATCATATAAATATTTTCATATACAATAGTATTGAATGTATATGTATATGTTTTTTTGTGGAAAACTTTTTATGTTGTGTTGATGACATTCTCGAAATCTGTGTCTTGAGGGGAGGTCAAAAATTGTGTTGCATTTCCATTGAAATTTTAAATAAATTTCCATGCCAAGTTTTGAGACAAATTTTATAAAAAAATAATTGGGAAATAAATCTTATAAATAAGGTCAATGGAGTAGAAAATTATATCTATGACATAAGGTAGAAATTAGGTGAATCTTTATATAGGTTTCCATATTAAAATTATTAGTTATTTTACTTTATAGTATACGTGTACGTGTACTAAGGTGCCAAATATCTATTGAAACTTTGACTTGAAATGTAATTGACCCAATTAATGTGTATGTATTTCCGTTAAAAGTTCATACTTCGCACATTTTTACCAACTCAGCGTATTACGAGTATGTTGTCAACCCAGACGTTTTGGCAAAACTAACTTCTAAATATGCAAAATAGACAACTTGGGTCTCATACCCCAAAAAAATGACTACTCAACATATTTGCTATGTAGTATGGTAGCTTGAACTACCGATGGAATTGTGGTCTATAAAAACTATGCCTGCTTCTACAATTGTCATCAGTTACTTCTTGTAAGCTTCTTAGAACCAACACAAATCTAAACTTTCATCAAGATGAAATTCTTCGTGTGCTTCGCTATTGTTGCTGCCATCGCCATCGACTGTGTCTTGGCTAACGCTGGTGTTGCCCCCAACAGCAATGTTAATAATGCTGAAGCCGAAGCTGATGTTGCAGCTCCACTTGTTAGCCAAGCTCTCGCTGATTTGACACGTCTTCGTAAGTCTGCTTATGGTGGCTCCTCTGGTGGTAGTTATGGTGGTGCTAGCATCCCAGCACCACCTTGCCCTAAGAACTATTTGTTCAGTTGTCAACCAAATCTAGCTCCAGTTCCATGCGCCTCTCAGAGCTCCAGCTATGGCTCAGCCGGTGCCTATTCCTCGCCAGTTGCTAGCTACGTGACAGCCAACCGTGCTGAAGAGTACCGTCAACCAATCTACACTGCCAATGCTGCTGCCTACTATCCACAGGCTTACGCTTATCACTACTAGGAATCATGAGTTGAAAGGAAACCGGAAATGTCCCTGGCAAATTGGTCTATAGAAATTTTTGTGAGAGTTTATAATTGTAAAACCCAAAAATAATTATTTAAAGATTGCAATAAAAAGAAAGATTATCACAATTCAATGTATTTCATTCAAATAGTTATTGTTTAAGACTTTGGAAAATACTAGTACACTAGTAAAGGAAGCATTTCATTGAAAGATATTAACCTGTGCTCTACACATAATATACTTTCATATGTTAAGATAAAGATAGCTTATATGATACTTATGGTTTCTTATGAAAGAGAAATAATATAGGACCCATTTATTATTCATACTTGGTAATTGGTAGTATCGGTTTCATGGCAAAATGAATTGCTATAACCATTTCCATTTATAGAATTTTTTATGGTATAGATTTTCAAAAGATTTGTATTACATTGCATCCTATACACTTGTTAATATGCTTATTCGATTAAGTTATTTCTTGATCAAACAAATTAATATTTTTCCTTATACTTTTGGAAATTTATGGAGTTTGCTACCAAGAAAAATTACAATACTATTGGCTTTTCTACCTTGTTTACCTACCCCTCTATCTTAATCAATACATGACAAGTTCATTGAACCCACCTATAGTTGCAAATGAAGTAATATATTGTATATACCATATAAACATTATATAATTAGGTAAGCATTTTTTTGTAAAACATTTTTAATTAGTCGTAAGTTTTTTTTTGTGTTTTTACAAAATTTTGTAAAACTTTTTACCGACTCAGCTTCAAGACAAAAGTTTTAATTTGCAAAATAGATTCTTGAGTTCAATGACCAGTTTTGCTGACCTTCTACTTTTCAAGTTCATATTAACACTTAACCGTTGGTCAATGGATCTTAGTTGCATTTTCAAGGCCTAAAGAGCAGGAAGCAACCAAAAATGTATTCTTTAAAAGTTCTTACACTTTTATTTTTGGCTATACATGTGTCCTGTGAAGTGGCACTTAGTATTAATAAGGAATTAGAGGATCTTGGTGTTTCGGACTTAGATGTCGATCTAGATGATGCAGTTGAGCGTAGCGCTCGTTCTCACTCGACGATACCCGCTCAAGCCTATGGACCACCGACAAGTTATAATTCGCATTCAAGTTATTCAGTTCCTTCCTCAAAGGGTTCTAGTTACTCAGCGCCAGCAAAACAAAGTTACGCAGCACCAGCAAAACAAAGTTATGCAGCACCAAGTTATTCCGCACCTGCAGCCCCATCTTACTCCGCACCTGCCGCACCAAGTTACTCCGAATCTGCAGCTCCTAGTTACTCCGCTCCGGCAGCTCCTAGTTACTCGGCACCTGCAGCTCCAAGCTACTCTTCTGCGGCAGCACCTAGTTACTCCGAACCTGCAGCTCCAAGTTACTCTGCACCTGCAGCACCAAGTTACTCTGCACCTGCAGCACCAAGTTACTCTGCACCTGCAGCCCCAAGTTACTCAGCACCGGCAGCGCCAAGTTATTCAGCACCTGCAGGTCCAAGTTACTCCGCTCCTGCAGCTCCTAGTTACTCGGCTCCGGCGGCACAAAGTTACTCTGCACCTGCAGCTCCTAGTTACTCGGCACCTGCTGTTCCAAGCTACTCCGCTCCGGCAGCACCAAGTTACTCTGCACCTGCAGCTCCTAGTTACTCGGCACCTGCTGCTCCAAGCTACTCCGCTCCGGCGGCACCAAGTTACTCCGCACCTGCAGCTCCTAGTTACTCCGCCCCTGCAGCTTCTAGTTATTCTGCACCTGCAGCTCCAAGCTATTCAGCTCCAGCAGCACCAAGTTACTCAGCACCCGCAGCTCCTAGTTACTCGGCTCCGGCGGCACCAAGTTACTCCGCACCTGCAGCTCCTAGTTACTCCGCCCCTGCAGCTTCTAGTTATTCTGCACCTGCAGCTCCAAGCTATTCAGCTCCAGCTGCACAAAGTTACTCAGCACCTGCAGCTCCTAGTTACTCGGCACCTGCAGCACCAAGTTATTCAGCTCCTGCAGCACCAAGTTACTCAGCACCTGCAGCGCCAAGTTATTCAGCTCCAGCAGCACAAAGTTACTCTGCACCTGCTGCGCCAAGTTACTCTGCTCCTGCAGCACCAAGTTACTCCGCACCTGCAAGTCCAAGTTACTCGGCTCCTGCTTCATCAAGTTACTCCGCACCTGCAGCTCCAAGTTACTCAGCACCTGCACGTCCAAGTTACTCATCTTCGGCAGCGCCGAGCTATTCAGCACCTGCTGCACATAGTTATTCCGCACCTGCAGCTCCAAGTTACTCGGCTCCAGCATCACCAAGCTACTCCACTCAATCACATGGTTACTCAGTCCCAGCTGCTCCAAGCTATGCACCACCTGGTTATTCACGTGCTTTTATGGATATTCTGGGCTCTCCAAAGATTAAGCGTCCACTTCTTAAGCGTCCAATACTTATTAAGGGAAAGGCAAAATCAGCTGATTATGGTGATTCGGAAGCAGGCTATGGTGGTGCAGTGAATATACCAGCGCCGCCTTGCCCAAATAACTACATTTTCAGCTGTAATAGTGTCTTTAAAGAAGTGCCATGCGGTCAAGCAGAATCAGGTTATGGTTTAGTTGGTAGTGCATGGTATCATTAATTAACACAATTAACATCGAGGTCACCTTGTTCAATAAAAATCTAGCACAGAGTTCCGAATTTCAATACAAAAAATAGAATAATGTGTTTTATTTACTAAAATTGCAGAACTATGTTCCGCGTTCCGCCGAAAATGCTTTGCTTAGCACTTCAATTGTAATGGAATCTTTGGCCAAATAAAAACACTTGGTTCGAAAGAATTTTATATTAGTCTCAGTTTACATTGAATTGTATCTAAAAGTCTTGTGAGATCAATACAAAATGATGATTTGGTGCTTCTTTTGTTATGTGTGCCTGTGGCTTTGTGGTAGTTTTATTGCTGGGCAACCAATCTTTGAAATCCTACCATCAACGCGCTGTGTGCGAAGTATACCCGTTTATCAACTCGTTCCATTAAATTTGGCTAATTCAAACCCATTGGTACCAGTACAAGGCACCACACTTCAATCTTTTATACGCACACCACGCCAGCAACCGATTTTTCAAAAAGTCATCAACAATGAGAATCTTTCACAATCATCACTCTTTGGTAGAGGAGACTTAATACAAAGTGTTGGTAGAGGATTTGGACGTCAACCGCAAGGTTTTGGACATATTGGTGTAAATAGTGACGCAATCAGTGGCTTCAAAGGCCGCAGCTATGGGGAACCAGAGCATAGTTGTGGAAACTCCCTTTCTATTCCAGCTCCACCATGTCCAACAAGCTACGTGATCAGTTGTGAGCCAAACTTGGTACCTGCACCATGTGGACCACCAGCTAAACCACCTTGTGCTGTAAGTGGTGGTGGTTATTAATTGATGATATTGACTGATTATGTAAATAAATGTTACAATAAGGCAAACATTGGGATTTTCTTACTTATAGAACCACAAGGGAAACAGTAGAAAGGGGAACAATTTTTAATTGGAAAGTTCAATATATGAAGGTGTTACAATATAAATTTTTTTTTGTTTAGCAGAATTATCAACATAAATAACCATGCCAAAAGGATTTCGTCGACTAAGTATCACCAACCTCTTATAATGGTTATAATCTGCATTCAAAGACAACAAGAATATAGATAAGAGGGTTAGACTAATGGAAAATCTATGCTGAACTGATCTTAAAAGTCTCTAGTAAAACACACAAAGATCATATTTCATGTGGTTTCCCTTAGAACGCAGTAGAATGCAGAGAAGAGGGTTAGACTAAGGGAAAATTTATGCTGAAATGATATTTAAAGTCTCTTGTGAAACATACAAAGATCATATTTCATGTGGTTTCCACAGAAGGCAGTAGATCAGGGCTTTCCAACCCCTGGCCCAAGTGGAGTCAGAATGAGGACCAATATGGCCAAACTGGCAAACAGATATGACTTTGGTTCGCTTGTCAGCGGTTTTTAGTACCCTATTTTGCTCGTCAACTTGTTGGAGGGGAGCAAAAAATATTTTTTTCCCGTGGCCCAACTCATCACGAATTCTTCCAATGTGGTCCACGGAACCAACTCTACAACAGATGGTTATGTATTTTAAGGGTTAAGAAGGTCGTCCCTTATTAATTTTGTCTTAGAATTAAAGGAAGGAAAAAAAGATCATTAGAGGAAAAACTACTGCTGGAAAACTTCAAATTGATATATAAGTATATACATATATAAAATTAAATTGTGGTAGTAATAGATGGATAGATTTATGTATAGGGGAGTTCGGCGGAAGTTCAACTTTGTTTTGTAGAAGATCTTTAAATCTTAATTTGAAAGTTTAGCTTCCTAGTCTTATGGAATTCAGGAGCGCAGAGAGATGAAGAATTGCTAGATTGATTACTAAAAACGAAATGAATTTAGTAACAATATTTGTTATTTTGTCAAAGTTTCCAATCCAAGACAAGAACTCTATCGATTCAATGATAACTGACTGATTAAGATAATCAACTATTTTTGAATCTCCACTAAAAGTATTAAAATGTGTACTATTTTGGTTTTTTGTTTTAGTATTTTATTCGTAAAAAAATCAAGTATAAAAGTTTTTCAATGCTCAAAATCCAAATTTCGAACTGGGCCATTATTTTAGTATAGTTCTCTAACGACTGGAACACCATATTGAGGAGCAGAATATTGTGGCACGTACGATGAATAAGAGCCTTGTGAACCGTATGAAGCTGGTGGTGGCGATGAGCATGGCACAGGTTGCAATGAAGGTTGGCAACTAAAGAGATAGTTACGTGGACATGGTGGTGCAGGAATCGATGTAGGAGCGGAGTACGATGGTGCAGCTGGAGGTGAATATGAAGGAGGAGCTGGAGCTGAGTACGATTGTGCAGGAGCTGGAGCAGGTGCAGAGTATGATGAGCCACCGCCATAAGCAGAACGTGCTACGCGTACATTTTGTACAAGTGGTGCCGGGATGAGAATACCTTGAATCGATTCAGCTTTGATAGATTGGACAGCCACTAAAGCAATAGCCACAATTAGATATTGTAAAATGTTGATAGCCATTTTTGATGTTTAGTTATTGGAACTCAGCAATCAGTTGCTTACTAATTCTAGAATTAATTTCGATTCGAATTTTATAGCAAAACAAATAAAGACAACTTAAACTCAATTTACAGAATTGCTGACCTTCAGTGATTTTCTTTGATTGAATACGGAAGCATAATTTTTGGAAAATAAAGTAATACAAAAAATTGCTGAAGTTTGAAAGTAGTAGAATAGAGGAGATCGCTTCTTTGGGTTTCATTTTTCATTGGAAACTTATGTTTCTGCATTTTCTTCAATCGAACAGAACACTTACAATGAATAATATCATAATAATTGGATTTGTGCTAGTTTTAATATTATTGTTAAGACAGTGCAGTTGTGCATTAAACTTGGAGACACAAATCATTGGTCGAACTGCAAATGTTGAGGAATCGGACTATGCACATTTGCTGCCATCGAATTATTATTCGGCATTGAATCATCAATATTTTATAAGATATCGTCGACGAGCAAAAATTCCTAATTATTATAAAAGACGTAATTTATATGAAAATGCTCGTTATTAAAATAAATACATGTTTTCAAATTCAAATACCAAAGGAGGTTTTTCTTAATTCTTGTTAATGACATCAAGCTCATTGATACACATTTGCAGCTCACTTATATCATAGACAAAAAGCTGATTGATGCGAAACTACAAATTGTTAAACTTAAGAGTTGCCATGAGATTTATTGTGCAAAGGATGGCAGCACTGTTGTTATTAAAAGAAGAAGAGACAGACGCGCATTTTGTTTTTGTTTAGTTTTTTTTTAAATTAGAGAATAAGAATTATGCTTTTGTGTATGTTTTTCATTAAATAATAAATATAAGAAAATAATATAAATTAATAAAAATAAATACTTCCACAAGTGTCTTCTCAAGAAAATCATATACGAAAAAATGAATGTTGATGAATTCATTGCAAGGCAACGTCTTGAATTACAAAAAGAAAGTGAACGCTTCAGCTCACGCCAAAGTTCTGGAAGTTCTGCAAAAAGGACTTTACTAACAAAAACATCAAAATGCAACGCCACAGAGTCGCCAACTCATACAACAACTAACACACAATGTCCTGCTGAGCAATTACTACAATCGCCTCAATTTCAGCCTAAGCCATGTAGACGTGCAAAAAGCGCCGATAGCACACAACAGAGAAACAACAGAAACAATGCAAATTTGTCCCAAATAAGGAGGGGCAATGAACTGCCGCGCATAAATAGTGCAATGGAAGAGCGACGGCAGTCGCCTGTGGCCAATACAATATTGTCTTCCCTAGCAACCGACGATAATAATAACGACGGCAGCGACAACGATTCAGAGTACTCAAAAGCTAATTCTACCTTCATGATGTACACTGAAGGTGAGCCAGAGGCAGACAATGACAATAATGCTGCCATGCTTGTGCCTGTAAATTTTCATTTAGATTTAGACAGCGTAACACGTGGAGAGGAAGGTTACGAATATAATGATAATCAGACTACAGTCTTCCAAAAGTCAGCTAAGAATTTGGTAAATGAACGTGAATTGCATGCTAGTAATAGTGCACGTAGTACCAGTAATTATGGTGAATCACAGCAGGATGAGAGTATTAAAGAGGAACAGAAACAATCGAAACCACAGCAGCGATCCTTAAGTGAGAATCACAAAGACACATTGAGACAACAAAAAAAGGTGAGTTTCATTCATTTGTCTGTAATGGAAATTTTATAATATTTCATTTGATTTTTAGGTAAGAAATTTGCGACAGAAATACTCATACTTCCTGGCAAAACAAAGACCAGTATTATTGTTTTAATGTTTTAGCTAATGATTCTTATGCTTGGTTGACTTTAAATATGTACCCGAAAGCTGCTTAAACAAATTATTACAGTGAGCTCATCATCCTATGATTTTCACAATGTTTTTCTAACCGCTTTTATGGTTTACCAAATAGGTTTACTAGTGATGCGTAACCGATTTCAATTGGATGATTATTAGTTTTACAATTTGCAAAGATTTAGTTTAAATTCTTCAATCAATAGAGAAAGTAAAGAAGTGTATCAGTTTGCTTCAGTTGTATCTATATATTATATACCATATAGTAAATTGATTTAAGTTTTCAATGGAGGTGAGTATGGTCTCATGATTCAACTCGCATCATGAATTAAGTATGAGTCAAAAAGTTTACTACAGTAGATTAGTTGATAGAATTTTCAAAACATCATGAATGAATTGAATGAATTTTTCAATAGTTTTGGCTGTTCTAGATTAGCCAATTTACAAGTAGTTAAAAATAATTAAGTTTAAAGAAAATGAAAAACAAAACCCAAATGCTCTCGTACATATGGTATATAAACCTTAAAAAGCTATAATTTTTTAATGTTTTCATTATTATTTCAAAGGCAAAGCTACACAATCAAACTTTTCGTTGATTTACTTTCCAAATTTTTTTTATTTTGTTATTTCCTTTTTCCCATTATAGTAAAATATCCTGAGTTCGTGCGCTTGGTCATATAGTTGCTAGCGAACTATTGTACTTTCCTATCATTTATTCACTCAACCATTTACAAACATTCATTCAGTTAGTCATGTAGTCACTCATACATTCATTCATTCATTCATTTAGACGTCATTTTCTCATTCATTTATATGAGTTTTCCGTTAAGCTTTTGCGGTTCAGGTTCAGTTGTAATTTGAAACTCGTTTGTTGCGTTCATTTGTTGTGTTTTTTTCTGTCTGTCGATTTCTCCTTTTGTTTGTTTGTTGAACTTGAAATGAGTTTTTAAAAAACAAACAATGAAATTTATTGTTTTTATTTCAACACAAAAGCAACAAAACAAACAACATAACCAAATATAATTAAATTAATTAAAAATCAACAAAAAACACTAGCAAAAGTGAGAACAAAATTTGAAATTGAATAGAAAATTGCTGATTTTTGGCTGGAAAAATTGTTATTAAATTTTATAAATCATGTACAATTTTTTGTTATTTAAAAAAGGAAAAAGAGCAAAAAATAAAAATTGTTCACATAGCAACTTTGAATGAAAAAAAAAAGAAAAACCCAAAACTAACAAGTGAAAGAAAGAACAATATTAAATTTAAAAAGTAATATTTGTTCATTTTTATAATTATTTTATAGCCGGCTTAAATACATTGTAACTGTTACTTTTATTGTTGTTTTAGTCTCAATACTGCACGTGTGTAGTTTGTCTATCTGTCCGTTTGTCAGTCAGTTAACTTGACTACCTCTGAAAGGGAAAGCGCTTTCATTTGCTAGTCATGCAAACCAAATTGAAAGTGCATTGTGCTATTTAATTATTGTTAACGTTGATTTTTCTTTTATTTTTTTGTTCCTTCTCCTTCTTTTTTATTATATTGTTGCATTTGTAGTGTGTTAGTGTTGTTGTTTGTTCATAGAAAAATTGTGGGTTGACATGTTCGGTTTTGTGCTTCGTTGTCGTTTTTGATCAACAAGAGAGATATGGAAAGGTGACTAGCATTTGTTAGATTTTGAACCATAAATTATAAATACTCATACAACTAAGTTGTAAAGTCATCAAGTGAAGTTTTAAAATAATATAGATATTTTGTTCAATTATATAAACGGCAAATAACTAACTAACGAACTTTTTTAAAAGCAACTTGTTATCCCTTCAAGTTCCTTACATTTTTATTTAATTGCTGTAATTATTGTTCTTATATAATTTAACACCTCGTGTGTCTTCCTTACTTAGAATATTTTTAATTATTTACCAAGTCTGACCTTCACATATTTCATTCAGTGACATTAAAACACATTCAATCTGTAATTAATACACAAATTCGTTAATTGAAATTGACACTAAACAAATTATAAATGACCCTAACCTTCAACATCGTACAAACAAACTGGCCATTAACTAAGCTTAGACAAGCACCCCATTAAAACGACACATTATACTTGGGTTATAGATCCTGAAAAGTCATGTGTGCACATGTCATGAAAATGCACTAATTAAACGTCAACTTACAAATGATGTATGACTTTTTATTATGGTAAATGATTTTGATTTCGATTTTGATAACCCATTTTTATTTTTTTGTAGTTGTCCATAAAAAATGGTCGATGAAGCGTTAAAAATAATTTCGAATGCGTGACTTTTAAAGGAAAATTTGCTTGTTGTTAGCCTCAATTTCCGTTGGATTACTATATATGTATAAGAATAAACGGAAATAACTTATTTCTTTAACTATTTCTATTTAATTTAGGTTTTATTTTAAGAACACATTTGGTTTAAGAATAATATATTAAGTATGTGTAACTCTTCAGTTTGAATGCCCGAGAAATAGGACACACTATGTCTGTGTCATCACAATGGGGGCCTTAATGGACAAGGTGAGCTGTTTTTAGTACCGGCTACATCCTCTTAACTAACCTACCTAACTTTATGCAAATGAATGTGACATCTAGAAAGAGGTGAAAGGTTAAGACTACAAAGTCCTTTTGTTTAAGTCTCGGAAATAGTTACAGTTTGTAAATAAAGGCTGTTTGTTTAGAGCATAGGTTCCCAAAATTTTAAACTTACTTTTTTTTTAGATAGAATTTGTCTGCTGTCTGCCCCTTTACAGCCTTACAATGGGGCGTTAATGCCCACTTTGGGAACGTATAAGTTAGAGGTTCAGTTTATAATTGTCTGTCTACACTGTTTGTAGTGACTGTCAATTTGACAATTGAAATTAATTTGGTTGAACTGTTGCGGCATTAGTAGAATTGTTGAATTGGAGTCAAGAAAACCCAAAAAACTTTGCTGAGACTACCTTATATCCATTAAAAAATCCACTGTTTGGTGTGCTTTAAGGCCAAACTCCAGTATTTTTGGTCCATAGCCTGCCATTGAGTGCGTCTGCCATCAAAAGTTGAACTACTGTCTGACGTTTCGATGGCAAACAGTTGTTAAATGCTTTAGTGATGGTAATGTTGCGGGTGCGAGTAATTTCGATATTTAAAAACAGGTGTTTTCTGATTACGAGTAGAAACCATAGCACATATGAAGCTCTGCCGTTGAAACGCGTTGTATAGAGTTTACACTTATGGTGAAGTGGAATCCAGTTGCTTGATAAAATTGAGAAAAATTGGAAATCCCAATTGCATTTCATTTATGACATCCTCTAAAAGATACCCTTTACAACCTATACAATACTTCTTAATCCTAGATTCCTTTTCAGTTCAGGCACCACAATAAAAAATCACCCCCTTCATTACTGTCCATTCTTGACATTGTGTTTTCTTCTAAAATTTCTAAAATATTCCTTATTATTGGTACAACAAAATTATGGAAAATATTAAAAATTTTTTAGTGGGCACCTTTTAAGGTTTTGTCGTGTAGGAAGTATACGGTAACCGATATTCTGAAATGGCAAGAATACGCTTGTAGAGCTGTAAGTTCCGATTACTTCCTTTTAGATTGACTTAAGTTAGCTACTTTTATATTGTGTAGAAGATTATGGGATGTTGGATTTTTTAAGAAAAAGGGTAGGACTTTGGAACCAAAGAGGGAGACCCTAATGCTTCTTAAGTGTTGGCAGGAGTCTAAAAAATGGTCTACGGTGAAGTCGACTCCGATGAACGCACATGTCCGATTAGAAGGTGTTGATGGGTATTCCGTGTACATATGTCCAATATACCCGTCTCGTTAAGTTGGTGGGTAGGCTGAATTTATTTTAACTATCTATGCAAAATAATACAGAACCTTATTTGGTTTACCTATGAAATTTAATATGTTGAATTTTTTTTTTCAACATCAACTGTCCTTGAACTTCTCAATAAATGAACTAGGTTATGTTAATATATGCAACTAGTTCAGTACGCATCATTTTAATTGTATGTTCAACATACATAATTCATTTAAGACCAGTTAAGAAGAGTTCACTCCCTTAATAAAAATAGTTCTCTGTTTGTTTTTATAATTACATTCACGTACAACATACAATAAGTATATCAAGTGTATTCATTAACACGATCCAATTGATTGCTCTGTCCAACAAGTTACCACTTAGTTAACCTAATTTTAATGAACACGCAATGCGAATTTCTATGTTTTCCTTTTATTTTATTTTATTTCGTTTATTATTTTTCGGTGTGTCTAGAACACCTCAACCAAACTTCATCCATATCAATATAAATACTAGTAGAATTTTGCGTATTAAATAATGTTAATGAATGAAAGAAACATGGTCAGGATTTGTATGTACTCGTAATTTGATGTTGATGTTTTGAGCTTCTTGATTGACCTAAATAAGGATTTGGTTTGGGGCTCTTCTTCATAACATGAGCCCATATACCATATGATGGTGGTAGTATTGTATATCTCATTTATATGTACTATAATTCTTAGTTTTATTCTTTGATTTTGTTTTTTTTTTGCCATTTTTATTAAATATTTTCCTTGGCCTCAATTAGTTTTCGCTTACAATCAATGACAGCCAAAGAGACTTACTGACTAAATGTTATATTATTTCGAATTTACATACTTGTATTTCGGGGGTTGTTAGTAAAGTGTACTTTAGTGAAATTGCTTCTCTAGGAAATTTAAAATATAAGATTGAGATAATTTTTTAAGTATATCTTTATGAAAATCTGCAGGTTCTTTTAGATCATTTAATAAGCTAATAATTTCTATGATTTAAATTATTTAAATAGAATTCAACTTCCATGTAACTCTATTAATAATGTCCTTCATTATAATCCCCCTCTATTTTCTTGCAGAACCCTTTTATTTATAGTAAAAAAAAAACAAATTTCCGTCATTCCAATTTCTTGCCTTTGTTGCCTTGTCATGTGTGTGACTCTTAAGGCCTTTTTCCTTTCCATTCTTTCCTTTCCTGTCTTACTTCTTCAGAATTTCTCATAATAAAAATGTTAAAAGGAAAAAACGTTTAAAAATATGACTTTTCTTAACGGTAATTAAACAGTCAAGTATAAGAACGACAATTTTTCAACTCATCCAGCTAAGTTAAAGTAAAATAAAATATGGTAATAATAAATTGTGACGTGGCAAATAACAATCAGAAGGAAGCACAAAGAGTTACAAAGAAGAGGCACTGATGATGAACAGCTGAAAGGCAACGATAACTACTCCTAGACCCATAGTGCGACTGCCAAGTCTAGCAACATTTATACATATCTTCTTCGTCTACAATTATGTACATATGTATATATTTGCTATTTTATTATATGCCGGCATCGTTCATTGGCTTTGCACCTTTGGTGACGCAGTCAACGACTTTAGGACTCGCCTAGGAATATATGTACATGTTTCTACTTTTATTATTTTTGTGTAAGGGTTTCCTTTGTAGTTTTTTTTTGTGTTTTTTGTTGTGTTCATGCCACATTTGCACGCGATGTTAGTGACTGACTGAGTGCCAAGAAATGGCCACCATACCTCAGCATAACATAACAGTCTCTCTTAAGTCAAGTGAAATCTTATGTGCCTAAAAATTATGCACCACTCTTTATTCGCAAAATACTTACTACAGTCAGGTAGTAGAGTAGTGGCCTTCTTGATAGCGACATCAAGCAGGAACTCTGATTTAATACTCCTACTCACTCAAAGTTGCAGAGTGATTCCCTGATTTTTTTTCGCTTTTTTGTGTGTTTAGGGGTAACCAACACTCGTTGACCTCAAAAAAAAAAAAAAAAAAAAAAAACCGAAACAAAGAAATTATAAATAATCAAAGCGAGCGTAATGTATACAAGTTTTTTGCTCGTTGTTAGTGTCGTTCATTGTTAGTGCTCTGGACACCCCTAAGTCATACCTAACTATGTCTAACCTTTATATGTATATATTTTTGTTGTACATTTGTAGGATGATATGGAGCAATGGGTTACGGATACGTTCTACTCGTATTTTCCCGGTTACAGCAATGAAAATGAAAAGCGTCAGAATTATTTGCGCGAGCGACAGCTTGAGAACCAGCAGAACTTCTTGAAGCACCAGGTAAGAAACATCAAAGCAGTCTCAAAATTATGTTTTTTTTTATTTTATAATTAATATGAAATTTTCTTTTTGAGTAGATGCTCAATCCTCCCTTAAAGAAGCATGCACCACAAAAAATCCCTCAAAAACAACAAACGCCTTTGCAGACAACTACAACAACAACTCCCAACTATAATATGAACACACAGGGAACGAGCACATCGAATAATACAACACCAAGCACAACTGATAAGACTGAATTAGAGATAATTGTAAATAATCCAAATTATGTACCGCCAAAATATCTTTATATGAATGGTAAAACAAAACCTAGTGCAACTCGTCGCAAATTACTCCAAGATTTGGATCACGTTGGACTATCGAATATTGTTACTGGTGATGGCATTGTAGAGCGAAACAGACGTAGTGCGGAGGTGGTGATTATAATGACATAGTGATTGTAAAAGAATTGTAAATTAAATTGAATTTTTCATTTTTTTAGCTGGAAACTGCCCGTAAACGTGATTATCAACGCGATCTCATGCAACAAATCGATGAGAAACGACGTTCGATAGAATTGCTACGCGAAAAGGAACGCAAACAGGAGGAAGCTCTCACAAAGTATGTATTAAGTGGTAATAATTTATATAATTTCATATATAAAAGTGATTGCAAATCATTGTCATACATGATATCAATGGGATGCCACAAAAAACTTGAGTTACGCCATGAGTGAAAGATTTGAACTCCAAAAATTAACATCCTCTTGCCAGGATTCCTATTCCAAAGAATATAAAAAGAAAATGTGTACTTTATCGAAACTAATATTATTCTTTCAAAAGTTCACTGCTAAATAATATGTGATAAAAGCTTTTGAGCAGACCTATTTTTATGGCTGCACTCCATGCGTCTCATGAAACAATTGAATTGAGAAAATAGCACATGGTTAAATTTGTGTTCAGTATCCCTGATATAGAGTATATATACCATAGATTACTTTAGTAATCATTTTATTATAACCATTTCTATTATTTCATGTGATTTAAGAAAACATAGTTAACTTTTGTCATACACTTCTTAACAGGTTTGTGTCACATAGAAACCAATTACCTTTATAATTTTTCTATTCCATCTTTCCTCTTGATTATATATATACTTATGTATGTCGGCTATGTCTTTCAATTGGTATAGAGATAAATAATGTAAAGGTTCTAACATAAAAAATGTATAAAAGAGTTTGAATGTGATCTGTTTATCTCACTATAAAGTTTAAGGAGAAATTATTCTGTTGGTACGTATCTCAATGATACCGTCGGACTCTTAAAATCCCATTCCCCTGAGTGATTTGGTCTACGACCCGGAATAACCAGAAAACAGTCAGTCAAGGACCATTCAACCCTGACTCGAGGCTTCAGTTATACATGCTATAGCCACGTTGTAGTTACAACAACAACAATTCCATTGAAACGGCTTCAATTCTCAAATCGTTTGGCATTCGCAATGTTAATCAACAAATCGCAATGTCCATTTGAGACTTCGACTTAGAAATTCGATTCTCAAATAGCCAATTTTAGGTAGCAAGCTCATGTGTGAGTAAACCATCTAATTCATGATATTCATATTGGCAAAAGAAGGATTGATAAAAATTATTGTTCAACAAATTTAATGAATATTCATTACTATAATTTAAATCAACAATTTTGTTTAAAATACTTATAATTTTTATCTATCCATTATCAATTAAGAATTTTCAAAACATGCATGTGACTAGCGCATGTATTCTAGGACAACGTCTCTATACTCACTATAAATCCATTATTAAATGTTTGAGTTTATGGTCTCTATAGTAGCTATAACCCATAGAGCATCAGAGGTTTAACAAGTAGTGAGTTATATGACTCGAATGTGGTACCTGCGGTTATACATCCACTGGGACATTGATTGATATTTCTCAATCTTTGTGCTCATTTGGGCACCGTGATATTAAGACTCCATGACATGTGTTCACGTTAAACAAAATCGACTTTCATAGTAGCTATAACTTACAGTAAACGGACCGGATAATAGGGTATGAGTTATGAATAAAAAAAAATAATTTATGGAAAACGAGTTAGCGCACTATATTTTTAAAAACTGAAGGTGTAATAAGTATTTTACGTATAAGCTTGATGGTTACGAGTTCGGATAACATAAAACGAATGTTGTGTGAAAAATTGCAACTCTCTAATTCAAAAGTGGAGGAAGCAATTAGCTTAAATTAAGGACAGTGAATAAATCATTCATTTCCTGATGAGACACTGATTATGTTCAATACAATACAATTCTACAATAATAGTTATGATGATTATTCTCCCAATTGGTTTATTGAAATAAGGCTCCTTTAAATTGTTTCTTTAATTGATTAATTGCAGACGCTTAGAGGCACAACTCAAAGCCATGAAACGCGAGGAGCAAATAGAAAAAGAGCGTGTACGCAAAGAAAAGGTAAATTATTCATATTTTATTTTTTTAATAAAGATAATATATTTCTTAAAGCAAAATTCTCTTTAAAATTCTAGGCACGACTTCTTGCCAAGTTAGAAAATGATTCGAAAATCTTAAATGCAAAACAACATCAACAACAACAACTACAACAAACACCAGTTAAAAGCAAACAAGTTACAATTGCAACAGCAGGTGCTGCTACAAGTATTAGTGGTGCTGGTGGTGGTGGTGGTGTATCGTCCTCGCATAACACTAATGGAACAAACATTACTGGCAGCAACCATAACCTCAACAATAATGTGTTGATGACACATACTGACAAAGACAATAATAAAGTCTATAAGTATTTCAGTAATTCAGCTCGACATGAATACCGACGCGGTCAACCTTTGCCCGTGGATGTTGAATTTGAACTTGAAATACCGGAAATGGCGAAAATTGAACGTGAGTGCTTCCATTTATGTGAAAAGATTTGTCCAATGTGCGACGAGCCATTGAAAAGCTATGAAAGTTGTTGTTTGCGTTGCCAAAGAAAATTGGCGCTTCGAATGAAAAAAGTAGGCAACAACAACAGTAAAAGCAAAGCAAAAAGTAAACGAAAGACAAATGCTAATGGGTTGGAAAAGACAACTGATGATGTTGCTGGAATTGGGGATGATGATGATGATGTTGATAAGACAAAGTCACTTCCTGCAGATAGATCTGATAATATTGTTGACAATAATGGTAATGAATATGATTATGATGATGAAGATGATGATGAGGAGGGCGATCATCCTCTTGAAAGTTGTCGTAGTACTTATGCTTTAGTCTGTTTAAAATGTGAACGTTTATATGCACTGTGTGCTACATGTCTAGCTAAAAGTGACGTCTGTCGTGCATGTCATCAGAAACGTAATGTTTGCATGAATTGTCGTCGAACTTTGTGCACGTTTTGTTTGGAGGAAATTGCCTGCGGAAGAGATACTGAGCGTACTCATGTTAATGAGTTAGCGCCGGAGGATAATATTAAACAGGTGTGTTAAATGGAAAGTAATAAATGTGTGTATTTATATTAAATAATCAATATTATTGTATTTGCAGACCAAAGGCGGCAATGCAGCATTTCGTGTACTCGAATTAAATTATACAGCAAAAAATGACACCGAACTAATGGATGAGCAACCTGCAGCTGCAGCAGTAGCATCACCATCATCACCATCACTCTCGTCAGAGGACAAGCATTTAAATTATGATATTGAAAAAATTCATAACAAATTTGATGAAGAAAGTAGTGATGCTACTACTATCGCAGCAAATCATCCACCCTATTCAATGAATATTGCGCCTAACTCCATATTTCATCCGGATTACAAACCTGCAGCACCCAAATCAATTGAAAATTTTGATGAAATACCCATAATTGTTGATAGATCATTAATTATCGATTGGGATTCGGAATCGGATAAAGAAGCTGCACTTGAACGTGTTCGCCTTGAGGCAGATAAACGTATATCGCGTTATGTAAAAAACTATGGCGACTTATTAGAACGACTGCGAAGCAAGAGTGAATCACAAAATCGTAGTACACAAACAACACCGCTAACAAGTGGACGAAGAGATGTGGTCATGAGAGAAGGAACACAAAATTTATCCATGCCTTTGTTACGTGAAATGCCCAAAATGACAAGACATGATTCGTCAATCAATCAAAATGCAATAAATAATACAATGAATAATCGAAGAAAGATTGATAATCTTAGACGACGTTGGGAGGTAGACATTCTCTAACATTTGTATAAATATTGAATAACTTTTATCATCTATTATTTCAGATACCAGCGGTACAGAAATTCACAATATCAACAAGTTCACCCAAGGTTTTGACACAAGTTGGAGCTATACGCAAGCAATTGCAAGCCGAAAGATTTTTTAATGAAGATGATTAAGATATAAGATTACTAAAAGTGATCGTGATTATTAGTTTTAGTTAGATTAAGGATTACAGTTTTTTTATTCTATAAATTTATATTCTCAGTTAAGTTGAAAATGGTGAAGTAAAAATTTGATTTTAAATTTAATTATATTTTTTGAAATTATAAAACTTTTTTATCCATTTTAATATTTATTTTTTTTTTTACAGTTTATCAATCAAAATAATTTTAAATTGATTTTGTATGTGGCATGATAAATTTATGAATGAAGATTTGATATCAAAATACTATTGTACTTGAAATACAGTGCCTTATTATCTGATAGTCTTAACTGCTTGAAGTTTGTTAATATTTCTATTGAAAATTGTAAGAATAATAATTTAATAAATAAAGTGAAAAAATCTTTTTTATAAACAACCTGATCAATTTTATTTCAGGATTAGTTTCATTCTAAGAAAAACAAAATTCCAGAAAATGGTTGATTTTTAGTTAATTTTATTTTAATGAATTTTCTTTATTATTTCCTTGACTTGCATAAGTTTTCAATAGTAACGAACTTGTTGCGGTATGGCATAGACAGGAGCATACTGAGAGTAACCACCAGCTGAGCCATATTCACTTGGAGAGCTGCATGGCACTGGAGCCAAATGTGGACGACAGCTGAAAATGTAATTCTTAGGACAAGGTGGTGCTGGGATGGATTGTTGAGCTGGTGCTGCTGGTGCTGAATATGATGGTGCTGCTGGGGCAGAGTATGAAGGCGCTGCTGGGGCAGAATATGAAGGCGCTGCTGGTGCTGAGTATGATGGTGCTGCTGGTGCAGAGTATGAAGGCGCTGCTGGTGCTGAGTATGAAGATTGTGATGAATATGATGATTGAGGTGCTGGTGCTGGCGCCGAGTAACTATTGCCACCACCGTATGATGAGCTGACTGTTTCCTTTTTATCATCAGCAAAAACGCCAGTCACACTGAGTGCGACAAAAGCTATGAAGAACAACATGCTGGTGTTAAATTGCATTATTAAACAAATAAACTATTGAAATTGGAGTTCTAAAATTCAACTGAAGTATCAATTTCATATGTTTCTTTTTATATAGAAATGAACGTCGAATAAGCACACTGAATGTGTGAGTGAGTAGTAAGTGAGTGTGGGTCGCTTTGGTAGCAAAATGCATTTAGCTGAGTTTGCAATCAATTCATTTGGGTTACGACATTCAGTCGGTTGAGTTGTAGCTTTCAAACAGCGTAGATCAGCATTTTAATGGTTCAAGCAAATCAGTAAACAAAGTAAGTATATATATATTTAAATATCTTTCAAAATTTTAAATTCAAAATATGTTCATACATTAAAAATAGATTTATCTTAGAGATTTCCATGCAACGTATTACTTCCCCTTTACGTCGTGCTGTACAACTATTACAAGACATGGATACAAAAAGGCCAAGTGGTAGCTCTACACAACAACAACAAAAATTACTTAATACTAATTCCCAAGAACCTTCTTTGGTCGATCAACTTAATATTAAATTCAATGATGAAAAGAAAATCTTGGTATCCCTACAACTAATTGAAAATACTTTTCGTATATTTAAACCAGAAGAAACAATGCTTTGCTTTAATGGTGGTAAGGATTGCACTGCCATTTTGAATATCTTAAAGAAATTCCATGATCATTTGAAGATTCCGAAAATTGATAATTTATATATACGTACAGCTGATCCATTTGAAGAAATTGAAGAATATGTAATCCAAATTACAAAGGATTATAAATTGAAATTACATGAAATTAACGGAAATCAAAAAAGTGCTTTGCGCTTGATAAAGAAAAATAGGCCCAAATTGAAAGCGGTTTTTATGGGATCCCGACGCACAGATCCACATTGTGAGAATTATAATGATTGTATGCTAACTGATGGTGATTGGCCAATGTTATTGCGTATATTTCCCATTCTGGAGTGGTCTTACAATGATGTCTGGCATTATATATTGGAAAATAATGTACCATATTGCCGGCTATATGATCAAGGGTATACATCTTTGGGTGAAAAACTGAATACATCTGTGAATGCGGAATTATTGTATTTCAATGAAGAACGTAATCAATATGATTATAAGCCGGCATATGAACTGGAAAACATAGGAATGGAACGTTCTAATCGTGAGGTTGTTACAGTGAATCCACCAAATCCAGAAGATGGAAATTAAATTATTCATAGAAATGTTGAGTTCAATAAAAAAAAAAAAATTTAATTTAAATTTAATGTCAAATTAATGATAAAGTGAAAATTTTAATCAGTACAATAATTATTAATGTAATCAGCTGTTCTCTTACTCACTTGAATGGACAAAATATGTATGGGGTTAGAACTTAAAACTATGTCAAGCGCAACGTTGCAGAAAGATTCGAAAAAAAACATAAAATAAAACATTCCGCATTTAGGCCAAAGTTATATGCCAATCAAAGTCGGCTTTGGTGTCGGCGTTGCAAACTTCTTCTTCGGTTGTGCAATTGGAGCAGCAAGTGTCAGAGAAGTGTGTCACTAATACTAATACCAACCAAACAATACATACAAACATACATATGTATTTATATAGATCTATTTGTATATACGAAACTGTATGTGTGTATGTATTTACATATGGGCGAGCAATTTTCATTATTAAACATGGTTGGCAACATTTGCTTATCAGTAAAATGGTTCTGTGGTGAAATTATTATATGATGATAGTATCTTCATATTGAGTTATTTAAGAGTAAATGAAGAAAGTTAAGAGAGTAACAAACGCATGTTTTATACCGTAAACGCAATGTTCTTTGAATTGAGGTAGAAATGGTGATTCCAAATAGAGTGTTTCCGCATGCACGAAGCTATATTTTTTGGGTGCCCCACACATTTCAATGGTTTCTTCTGGTTTGAGGGCATTTGTAACGAAATTTTCTGATGGTCCCATTGATGTGGCAATAAATTTTCATGTTTTTCTTTAATCTCGGAGCTGACGATCAAGTCTCTTCTTCTCTGGACTACAGTGAGGTCCACGACCCATTTATAATTATTTAAATAGTTAAACCATAGTTAAACCATCATTTAGTTTAATTTCCTCAAAATCTAACCCCTTCTGTAACTAAATAACAATTTAAATTTGATCACTTTAAATTTTTACCACAATACACCTATTTTACTGTCCAGTTCAATTTGAAGGATCAGCAAATGAACAAGCCGCAATATTTACCAAGAATCAGTTTTATTGCGGGGATTCCCCCATTGCATTTCTAAACAGTGCTGCCACACTTGCGAGTCGGCTTTGCTATTTGGTGTTTACACCTATTGTTTTGTGCGTGCATTATATTAAAATATGTAAAAGCTGTGAACAGCAGGTTGTGTAGACAAGGAGTTTTGAAGCACATGAAGTGTGGGCATCCCCTTTTTAAAAATATTTTGTGCATTGTGGAACCCATAATTATCTCTTAATATAAAATTAATTTCTGATCCAATATTGCAATCTTTGCAGGACGCTTATTCAAAGTCTTGTTAGAGCTCCATATTTTGTAAAGTATTCAGTTTTGCACCGAGATTTTCCAACAGTAAAAGAAGAAGGCATAGTAAAAACTATATAAAATCATTGGAAAATCATAATAATTAGCTATTAATCTTTTAGACAATAGAAGAGTTAAGAGAATATTCAAACAATATCACCCATTTGGCTTACCTTTTAGAGCAGGGCTTTCCATCCTTGTGAAGTCGGAATGCGGCCCAGACGCGACCGTAGTGCCAATAGAGAAGAAATAGAAATTTACTCATCACAGACGTTTACTGGGGGAAAGACCTGTTCCACATGCAGCACAATTCACTGCGGATTCGAAACCAACTGGTTAGACAGTCCTGTTTTAGAGTATACATACTATAATAATAACAAAATCTGGCTCAATAATCTTATAGGTCACGTGGAGCGTGCTCATATTGATCGACGCGTCTTTCTTAACATAAAATCTTCTTCAGGTTATGATTTACCTCAAAAATATACTGTTTCATCAATACATAATTTAAGGAACTTCTACAAATTTTGAACTCTCTTCAACTCGAGAGGTGGATGCCACTTTTCTTGGAATCAAAATGTTTCCTAAATGACATTCAGCTGGTTCGATATCTACGACACTAACACCTTTATGTAGATCAAAATGTATACGATGTAAGCTTAGTATGTTTATGCGGAGTTCTACTAATGACAGTATAAACCACAGTCTAAGAACCTTTAGCTCAGACTATTGACAATGAACTAATAGATTTTTTAGAATAAATTTTAAAGAATAATCGCTTTATTATTAATAATCCAATACAATATTTTAAGTAATATAAAAATTGTAATATATCATTAAGTATATGGAAAAAAGAAAAGAAAGAAATCCTACTAACTAATCCATTTGCTGAACAATCTGAAGAATATGTTTTAATAGTCTATCGTCTATTAGCTTATTACTTTTAATTGTCAACGGATGTTGTTGTTGCCCATTAAAAACTTCCACAATTTGTGGATCTTTTGCGTATACTTGTTGTTTTGGTGTTTCTTTTGCTGAAATTTGATAAATAACATTACTTGCTTCTGGCTCCACTGGTGGAGGTGGTGGTAGTGATAGTGTTGGTGATGGAGATGTAGGTGGTATATTCTTTTCCTTTAGTGCATAATCAGGAGTATCTGTGCTATCGAAAATATCAGCACTTTCGACAACAGCCTCATAATCAATAGCTCTGTTTTTGACTATATCATCAATCACAGTGTCAAGTTCTTTAAGTTCATCACTGTTTAACCATTGTAAAATATTAACAATATTCTTGTTCTCCTTTTGTTCAGGACTCTCAACTATGGGATTTTGATCTTTATTTCCATTAAACCTGAACAAACCCATGCGTTCCCATTTAGGTGGTTTATTATTTTTTCCTAATAAAAGGTAATCAAATTCAAGTGTAAGATTTGGTTGTTTCGTTGGTTGTTCTAGTTGAGTTCTAGGCGGTTTTAAGGGATGAGATTTACAATTTTGGAGATCCTGGTAAGGTGTCATCTCTGTAGTAGTTGTGCTCTTATTCAAATGCGGATATGATATTCTATATTAATGGAAAATTATTCATATTCATACATATATTAATTCTCAATGACTCACTCATAATTTTTATATTTGCATGTTCTTATATTTTTTTTCGATCTTCGTTTTCCATCAGATTGTGTAATTTGTTGAATTAAAACAATTATTACAAAGCACAAAAACCACTTATTCGACATCTTATTTGGTGAATGAATTGAAATCAACTGATTTTTGTATATTTGGACTTAGCAAGTTTTATAAGGTCTTGCAATGTAAGCAAAAGACACGTTTAGATTTATGATACTTCATAGCGTTCTTAGTTGGTTATTATACTAGTTGATGTGGTCAATGAAGTTTCAACTTTCCATTTTGCTTCAAAACTTGAGATCACAAATGAAGTGTGGAGTTACATGAAGGTTGGGGTGACAAAATGGATTAAGTTTTATTGCACGTTTTGAGTGTCGCTTGAAAGAAGAATCTTTTTCTATCAGAATGAAATCTTAAACTGAGTACAATAATATGTTTTGTTGAATTTGTATTACACAAATCTTCTTCTAATATTTCTATAATCTTGCAACCTGATCATACTTATTTTACACATACAATTTTATGTTCAGAAAAAGGCACGTACAAACATCAATTTCGATTCGCCATCCCTCGATTAAGACAGTATAATTGTACTAAGTTTCGGCAGGGCTGATTAAGTCTAATCAATTCTTTTTGTTTCAAGCAATGAAAAGGGTGGAGGGGGATCTAAAATGAACTCCATATGTTGAAGAGTTAAAGACTTGAGAACAGGGCCTAAGAGACATACAAATTGTAAAAGAAATGAAAACACCAATAAAGAAAAATTCTTTGAAATATTTCTTTTTGCCTTCAGTTCAAAGTCAAAATCCAATTATCGACTGGGGAGCTCATTTAGCTTCAGCGCCAGTGCTCCTCGTCACTCTAATCATTTGCATATACGAGTACTTATGTATGTAGTAGAGCCCTGCACAAGAGCTCTTTAAGTACTAGTCTTAACAGTAGACCATCACACTGTGCATACTATAAAAACGAGTCAATCAACTCATCTTGTTTCATTTGCTTTGCTGACTCATTGACTGGAATATATGATGTCGACAGACTCGTGTCTTTTGCCAATGCTTTTGTTAACGAATTCAACTCATCGATTCTCAACATTACACGAGTTGATTTCATAGTGTACTGGTGCAGGCAGTGTGACTATTGATTGTGTTGTGTGTATTTCATGATTCGTTTGAGCGAGAAGGATAACTATTTGCTTAGTGGTGACTCCTGCAGATCACTATTATATACATAAACATATACTTTTGGTTTAAAAAATTCACACCGATATGAATGAGTATAATAAATCAAGCAAAAATAAAACTGAAACATATGTATCTACATGCATAACTTATAATTAAATATACAGTAGATAAGTTGCAATTTTCATACTAAACTCTGTAAATAGTAGTGTAGGTGAAATTGTAAATTTCGAAGAGAATAAAGCAAGATTGAAATTGAAATAATAAACGAATGCAAGCGAAACTATAAGAGACAAATAGAATGAATGAAATGACGCATTCCTCAGTGGCAATACTCAAAACAAGTAGTTTTTTAAGGTAAATAAGTAGGTATGTTGCCAGAGAGATACATATCAAAAGTTTATCGAATAAAAAGTCCAGTACATCATATATGTACATCATTTATAAAAAGCACCATTCCTTACATAAGTAACGAGTACAAGCCCACTCTATGGTAAGAGAATGTGATTCTTTTTGGAATTCAATTATCAATTATTCTCTCGCTTACCATTCTTTTGTCATTTATGTTCCATACATGCAAATGCAAATCTTCTATATATATATGCATATTCACATATAAAACTCCCACTCATGATAATTTTATGCACTCATTTCAGCATCAATTATTCTAATGATTCCAACTAATGCTGAAAGAGAGGTGAGATCAGTTGTGTTCGCGTTTTCATAGTGATAAGTTCATCGGACAATGTCGCGTCCCGTCGGTTACTCGTGAGTGAAAAGTGTTTAAATTATTTAATTTTATAATTATAATGTTACTATTAATTAATATTAAATTAATATTAAGTTTTGTTTGCATATTTTTAAATGGAAAAATTGTGAAATAACTTATTATTATTTTATGTTTGCAATAATTTTATTATGAGCAAGCGTCACGTCGTTTTCGTTTTCTTTATGCTTAGTACCGTTAGTTTTGCTGAGATTGAGTTTTTCTTGGAGTGAATTATGCTGAGCTAAAGTTTTGCTTCGAGTGAATTTTGATGAGTTTTAGTTTTTGCTGAGAGTAAATTATGCACTTGTCTTGCTCTCATTGTAATTTTGTATTGCTTGTATGGCAGTTTCATATAGTCCAAGTGGCCAGGGTGAGCTTTTGTATGCTGAAAGTGCAAATTGACGATCGTCAGCTTTAAGTGTTGAGTGATAAGGTAAGTCGTTAGTTTTTTTGCTTTGCTATTTACAATACATACATGTATATATTTCTTCATTGATACTAGAAGTGAGGTTTTGGTATCTTCTTTATGTTGTTGCTGTCGTATGCGTTTGTTGCTTTAACCGATAATATGTGTTTATAAAAAAATATATAAATGCACTTATGTTCTTTATTGAATTTTTAATGTAACAAATAACAGTTATCTAATTGGACGTATACATAAATAGAAAAAAAAAAAGAAATAAGTTACATTGTTTATCTTTTTAAGTAAGTTGAGTATTAAATATTCGGTCAAGTGAGAGACACTATGTATGCAAATTCATTGTATGTAAAGCTTGTACCTCTGTCTGAAGTTATCTAAAATTAAATAATTTGTTTTTATCGCAAAAGTGAATCAAATCACCCAAAAGTATGTTACAAAAAAATTAGCAAAAATGAAAATTTGGGTTCTTATGGGAGGTACTCTTCCTAGGAATCCTAGGATGGTTAGTGAATATGGACAAGATAAAAAACAAAAAAGTTTGTTCTATTAGAACATTAATTTAAATTTGGGTCTGTTGGGGACCCTTCTGTTTTTAATATTATTATATTATTATTTTATTTTTATTATTTGTCGTTATATACGCATTTGAATTACACACTCTGTTTCAACTGTCTTCATGAGATACATCCGGAGTCGGACGGACGGACGGCGGAAGCTTAGTACCCTTTTGGCACCCTTTTGGTACGGAACCCTAAAAAGGTATATTTAGTTCACAAAAAATATTACAATAATTACGAAATAGGGGATTTGCATCTGACAACTGCTAATCATGAGGTACATGCTTTTGGGGGCGTTCAAGTATGACGTAAGGAAGGAACCCCTTTATACATATGTAAGTAGAAAATGATATGATCGCTGTGACTTTAGAATAAAGACCAATTCTCAACGAACCTGCCTCCTTGATTGCATTAACATGCTCTTACAGGCATCATGTATTCCTTTATTTTTAGAATATATAAAATACTTGGCGCAAAGGCTTTTGAGATATGAGATATATTAAAAGTATTGGCGACACCAACAGCGTTTCATACGTAAAACAGCGTCAGACTTTGACATAACTATGAAACCCTTTTTAAACGTTTTAACGTTAAAAATCAAATTACTCGCATCGATATATTGTGGGTCAAAGTAATCCATATGCTACTTACCATAGTATGTTACAGAAATGTAAATCATTCGAACTAAGTGGAAAATAGTTCAAATTTTCTTCTTTTAAAAGATAATAATAAATTAAATTGGAATATGTACCTTAATTGATCTTTTATAGTTTATAGTTCCATTCGTATTAACAACTAGCAGATCCGGCGAACTTTATACCGCCTTCTCGTCTGATTACTTGTTCATTTGCAGTGGATTGATTCGCAAATTCCGAAATATAACTTCATTACGGCTTCGTTGTGAAAGATGACCCGCAAATTTAATAACCTCATAAAGGAAAACTTTTCGAAAAAATCTTACTGTTTGAAATCACTTAGAGAATAATAACGTACATACTTAGGTATGTGCAGCAATTCAAATAGTTTTGAAAAATCAGACGAATCAATATCGGGCCAGCCGTTCTGGAGCTAGAAATGGTGTAACTAACACTACTTTGTTTTATAGAAAATACCGACGTTTTTGATGTCGTCCAACAAAACCTTAAGTGTGATACAAAACACGACGATTTACATTAAACAGCTGATTCAAAAGTGTATTCGATTTTGTGTGATTGCCAGCAATGTTTCGTTTTGTTAAAAACTAGCCGTTTTGAAAAACATCAAAAGCGATTTTAGCACACCCAAAAATAGAATTAGGCTGGAATTGAGACGAAAGCGCTTTTTAGCACATTCCTTATAGATTGAAATTTTAATAAATTTATAAATCTTGTAGATTAACACATTGAAACGACACAAATAATCGAGATAGTAGTAGTAGATTTGGCTTGTAATCTCGGTTGGTTCATATGCTGAACAAGTTTGCATTACTCTCTCCATATCAGTTCATTTATGAAGATCAAAAATGATGTATTTTCCAAAACTTTGAAGCGTAGAAAGTTACAAATTTAAGTGTAAGGTTCTTTTAAGAAGTAATTTTTAGTATTTATTGTATTTAAGCTCTCATAATAATGGTATTTGAAATAATTAAGTTTATTCTTTAATTAAAAAAAAAAACACTTAAATTAAATTAAGGAAACACTTCTTAATCAAATGCAATTTCCAAGTAATTTCCGTTAAAAGAGAAATGCTCTTTGTTCTCTCTTAATAATATAAATAATACACCATAATCCATCCCACATACTCTTTAGTTTAAGAATTCTACCACACTTGATTAAAACCACAACAACAGCTGACTCAGTTGGGTTGAAATGAGCTACCATAAGTATGGGAGTCCGTGTAGTTTACCCACTTCCGGTGTAGGCGAGTACTAGAGAGAGCCATAACAGTGCAGCTATTATCAGTCAGATTCAAATTGTTGTTTTTCACCAAAGGTAATCACACACATACACTGACTTACTTAACACCAATACATATGAAAGGCAGAAAACACTTTCACTTACGCGCACTCTCAGCATGGCAGAAAGGCAGAATGATAGTCAAAGAAAAGCAGCTGTGCTGATTCACTCTCTTTTAATGCATTCATTTTTCTATGTTCTTACTTCATTCATTCATTCAATCATTTTCTCTCTTTTCACTTGTTAAGCTCGTTGGCTACAATTACGCACACAATTACATACACAACATCTGTGTGTATATCTATACTATCTGTGTGTAATATGAGTATTTGTGTGTGCGTATGCTTGGAGGCATTCAGCGCAAGCATTAAAGCTAACGCCGCTTGTGTTAGGGTCCTTTTAACATTTCACAGTCAACTTTGCAAATTCAGTAGACAATCTTTCCTCATTTCGTTAACACACACAACACTCTACTATGTACTACTAGAAGCTACTACAAAACAAAAAATAAATAAATACAAAATTTTATTGTAAATTAAAAAACCCAAAAAAATATCTAAAGCATACTTTAGTGCGCGCTGAGCTAACACCATCTACTACATACAATATTTGATTGACTCTTGATGTTTGCTTATCATAAACTTTCGCTTTTAAAATTATTGTTAAATTCAAATATTGAAGTATAAAATAAAGAATATTTTTTTTTTGTTGGTGTTCCCGTGTAGTGAAAGTGTTTGAAAATTTGTAAGTGTTAAAATCAGCAACAATAAAACAAAACACAAAAAGTGTAGTATCTTGTTACATTTTATGCTAACATTTAATACGCTTCGTAATACATTTAATACAAAAGTCTTTCAATTTTGTATCTGTTGTTGCTTGTCATTGTTGTTATTGTTATTGTTGTGGTTGTTGTCTACTTCAACTCACTTACTCACTGTCGTGATGAGTTTTATGTTTGTTTGTTTCCATTGTTTTTGTTATTGTCATAGGCTCTTGAAATGTTGCCAAATGAAAATGAAATAAGAAAAAAAATCATACATTCAAGTGTAGTGAAGTTTAATGTTTGTATTTGCTCTATTTGTATTTGCGTCGCTATTTGTACTTGTAACTTTGTAACATCTATTGTTATTGTTATTGTTGGTTAGGCGTTCATTCGTTGCTTGTCTATTTTCTCCAAGTCATTGTCATTTCTCTTCTTGGGTTTTTGCTGTGCGTGTTTAAGTAGCGTGTAAAGTAATTTTCATTAGGTTCTATACTAAAAGTAGCTTACATGTACTACTTTCACTTTACATGCCAGCCATGCTATTGCTATTGTGTGAAAAATAACTTTGGCCCCTTCAAGTATGCTTTACTTTAGTTTTTCTTGTAACATAACTCTAATTTTTGAGGTGTATGATAGTAGACATGTCATTTTTAAAGCTCATAACTTTCACTTTTATGTGGCAAAGAGTGAACAAGTCGCACTCAACACTTTTCCAAATACAAATTCTTATCTCTGTGAGTGTGAATGAGTCTATCTATAGTATGTGTATGAGTGTTTGTCTGTTTTTGAATGTCGATTATACTAGACAGTCAGACTTACTGCGTTTAGGCGCGTCCACTTAGAAAATGGTATGTAGTACAACATTGTCTTACTACAACGCCACCGAATGTAAAGGTATATCTGGGTGTAGGTGAGTGCGTGTGTGTGTTCGTCCTTCAATGCTGATTTTCGCTTTCCTTTTTTTGACGTCTTCTTTTTAGCAATTTTTTTGTTTGAATTTATTCTCTCTTGTTACTACTCAAAGTTGCTTTCACTTTTTTCTTGTTTTTGTTTATTTTACTTTAGTTTCTACTCAAAGATACACACAACTAACACTCATAGATACTCACACACATACACACACACACATGCACTTTGTATGTACGCATATTTGTCTAGTGCCTTTGGCCAGTTTTTCTTCTATACTCGTACTCATACTGTACGTACTATGCATCTAACAAAGTCAAACAAACTCAAATATTTTCACATAAATTGCTTTGCTCTGCTATGGCAAAAACACCTTAGATTTTTGTTTGCCTTAAATGATTTGCCTTACTTACCATAGAATGGTGCATGTACAATAGTTAGTATTGTTCTAGAACTAAAATAGGACACATATTCTGATATTCCATGTATTTCAGTTAATTACATGCCTCCATGTGGGCCATTTCCGGATTTTAAGTGTTTGAAATTTTGTTCTAATGGCCTGTGTTGACTGTTGACTGACTTACTGTCTGACTAACGGATTGAGTTCGTTAGGAGTGGTCTGAGTGAGTAGGCGGCGTATATTGCCTTGCATCTAACCATGACTATTAATTATTTATGTAAACTTTAATAAGAAATTCTGGTAACAAAGATTATGCAAAATACAATACTATGTTATGAATCATTTAATGTTATTATGAAATAACGCAACATTAAGTTGGGGGAAGATTAAAGAGAAAGGGTTTTTTTGCACTAACAAGTAAGTAAATTAGAATGCTGCTGTTTAAAATATATAGTTTTAGAAATCTAACAATTAAAGATGATTTCTTAGTACATAGCTATAATAAGTATTATTTAAGAACAGAGCTGAAAGCCATGGCAGTTGGCGCTCTTATCATAAAATAGTATAAGATTTTATTTTTGTTATTCTACTTCTTAATAATAATAATAATAAAATTTAAGAACATTTCTCATTGCATCTAGAGACTTTGGCGACATTCAATAGTTGGTATGTAGGTAATTCTATCCTCCCATTTATTTGTTCTAATGCAAACTAGTTCGAGCAATATGGAGTTTTTGCATGAAATTTAAAGCTGATTTTCACAAGCTTCTCTTGAAGCGAATTTTTCATAATTATTTTTCAAAATTATTCGCAATACACAGAAACAAGTGGTAATCACTTCGTGCCAGGTGCACACTAAATGGCGGATGCGTATAAAGCTCCCAACCAAACTCCCGGAGGCACTATCGATGTGTGTGGCCTGGCGTTATACTGATGGAACATAATTCCTTTGCTATGGGTCAAAACTGGGCGATTGCTACTATCAAACGGTCCAATTCTTTACAGTACAGGACCGTAGGTGATTTGACATAGTAGATGATTCTCTGCCATTCGCACCAAACATACAAGAAAAACCTTATTGACCATCAATCCTGGCTTGACCACCGTTTGCGCTGGCTCACCGCGATTCGACCATAGCCGTTTTCGCTTGATGTTGTCGTAAATGACCCACTATTCATTACCACTCACCATCCGCTTCAGAATTTGGTCGATTTTGTAGCGATTTAGCATCAATGCGGAAATGGAAATTCGGTTCATGAGGTTTTTTTTTGCGTTAATTCGTGTGGCACCCATACATCCTTATTCACAGTTTTTTGTGCATTGTGCTCAATTTATGATTTCCATTTTTGGAACAGAATCCACGAAACCAAAATTGAGTGTGATTGGCTGTTAAAGTATTAGGACCATAAACATTATTCATGTTTTCATCCGCCTGTCTTGCGTTTTCGCCTATATCAAAGAAAAACTGTAAAAATGACGTATTTTCTCTTTACTGGTGTTTATCTTTGATGCTCGCTCAAACAATATTGAGTCAAGTATTCACAAAACTATCTGAGTTGTTTTTTAATTCGAAATTTTATTTTTATAACGCCATTTATTACTTACTAGCGTTCCCGGCGTGCTTTGCTACGCTCCCGAAGAGATATAAATGCGTCATGAAATACTTTTGTAAAAATCAGACGAATCAAATATTAATATTGACATAATTTCCTGCTATGTTTGACAAAGGTGACTTGATTGATTTTAAAATATGTATGCAAACTATTATCCACCAATTTCTCGACAACAGCAAGTCCGATTCGCACAAAACTTTGCTGAAACACTCTCAAGATTATGCTAGAGATGCTCTTTCATCAAAATTGGTTCAGCAGATTCAGAATCTATACGAGACTTACATACATACATACATACTTCCAATTTTATATATATAAATAAATCGCACTTATACAACGTGAGATACAGATTACTAAAGGCATCTATTGGACAAATAAGAGATTTCTCTTTATAACACCCAATATTTTGCATAGAGGCTCCTTATTTCCGTTCTCTAATAATATGTCATAATCAGTCGTAGTTTCTCCTTCACTGAAAGATGAATCTTCCACAGAAATATAAAACTTCAATTTGTTTTAAAAAATTCATTGTTTAATTAAACAGTTTTATGACATTATTGAAACTACTTAGGCTGTTTTAAGACCATTAATCACTTAACATTCGAAAATTACGTACGTTTTCAATCTGCAGTCCTATTGTGTCATGCTGTGTCATGTAATATCAAATAAAACTTTTGTCGGTTATGATATAACAGCTAGGTAGCGTCCTTCACTTGTGAAAAGAAGACTGACAAGATTTCATTTAATTTAATTATATTGAATTTAACATTATTAATTGATTAATTAAGATATCAGGTTGCGTTTCCTATGCTACTCAGATATGTACGAGTATAAAGGATTTATAACTTTGGAATTAAACATTAAGTTAAAAAGTTACCTTTCCTTTTTTTCCTGCCTATTTCTTATTGTCTTTATGGTATAATACTGACTTATTTTACAATTCTTTTCTAAATTTCTGAACTGCTGTCTGCTTTCTGACTTAAAATTCCCTATTTTATCTTTTTCCCATTTGACATTAAAGAATTTATAGAAGTTATCTTGATAAAATCTTTACAGAATGATTACCATTATGACAAATATGTCATATATAGCTAACAAATTGGTCTAACCAACCCATTGACATCAACCGCTCTTGTACGCCAAAATGTTGAATAAAGAGCGTTTTCTTTATACTCGAGACTACAGGTAGCGGGAGTGCAGTATAGCAAATCACAAGAGTGCAACGATTGCTTTTCAAATACAATTCCATTTTTTCTTGTATTGCAATCGACCTTATCTAAAATAACTGAGATAAGCATTGACTGAGCGATTTGTGATTCATTGTCAAACGATTATATAGAATTGATTGATGGTAGATTGAATAAAGAAGTTATGTTGTCTTAAAACACATATTTCGAATTATCATATTGTATTCTGAAATGTTCGAGTGCCTTTGCGTAATTCTTATTGGTGACCTGATAGGCTCTTACAGTTTCAAAGCAATTAAGCAATTGATGTTTGGAAATTGTTATACACTGCATATTTACCATTGAATATCTTTTTTGTTTAGTCAGTTAGAATAACAAAACTTCTTTCAGACTTAAAGGAAAGCGTAAATACTAAATTATATAAAATAAGAACAATTGGATTACTAATAATTATAGCTTCCATAAATAAGTTCATTTGAATGTTCATTTTGTTAACTTTACTTTCATTATCTAAATCGATAGAAAGTTTTAGTAGTCTTCAAAGTGATCAAAGTTAATGTTCTGTTCTGTCCTTGTTTTTATTGCAATTGCTAAAGGATTCTTATTTTCAAATTAAAATCCTTTTTATAACTTAATTTGAATTTAAAATTGAGAAATCTTAATTTCCTTATTTCAAAAAACTTTTTTCAACTTTCTTATAAATTCGGTCATTCTAACATTTATCTGTTTTAAATCTTTTTATCCAATCATGTTATGGGGGTCCTACAATACTGTATAATACAATACAACAAAACAATAAAATTCTTAAATTGAGTGAAGAAAAGTTTAAGTTTATTTGTCTTTGCTGTCTGTCAACACAACGAAATCGCAACTAATCCTCTTTTAACAGCAATAGGCAGCAGTCAACTATTTGGATGCATAATAAATGTTATTCAGACAAGATACTATAAGATATCTTTTTGTATGTTTGCTGTGAAACTTAAGTTTCAGCACCTTTTAAACTCAATTTCCCAAACGTTAAAGTTTTAATCCTGTCACATGCCACATGCTAATCTCAATTCAATGCCTTCACCTTTGACTCATTTTAACTGTTTTGCATATTGTATTTGTGTGAGATAAATGTAACTGAAACATACACACACACACAAACACAAATGCATATATTTACAATATCAAACAATATCATCATCATCATCATCATCAACAACAATGACAGTGGCTGTGGCAGTACGTGTTGCAGCAACAGCAATAGCAGCAGTTGAGCTCCTGTCGAATCACTTCGTTAGTCTTATTGCGTTGTCCTTGTAACGGTCGCTCGCTATACAAGTATATCTAAACTACATATTTGTATGTAGATGTGTGTGTGTGTGTATATGAAATTGAATGAATGAATAAATGAGTAAGTGAGTGAGTGAGTGAATGTTGTCGACTCTATCTGAATTTGCTCTTCTTATCGCTTATAAAACACTGGTTGCTGCCTTTTCCTCAATGCCAAAGGCATCATATTTCCGAATCGACTCGATTCTACTCAACTCAACTCAGTTCAACTCTACCCGACTTGATTCCTTTGTACTATGATGTCCTTTGCTCTTTTTCTTTTTATATTTATATTGAAGCAAAAACTAATCTATGTATCTTAGTGTTCGTTGTATTCTTCATTCTTATTCTTATGGTAAGATATAAAAAACTTGTGGATAGAAATGCAATTTCAAACTTAAATAAAAGAAAAAGAATTGTGTGTGCCAAAGTTATAATATTTTTGTTCTTAAATGAAAAATTTCAACAAGTTTTTTTCCATTTTCTTTAAAGATTTCTTCAATGTTCTGTAGCATACTAATGGGGCAAAAGTTTTAAGGTTGCCAGAAATATATCAATTAAAATCATGCTTCCACTTCGCTTAAGACATTCTTTAAAGCAACACTAGCATTTTTGTTGTTGCATACTTTTAGGCGTACCAAATTGATGTTTTCCACAAATAGCGTCATTTTCACATATTCAACGACTATACATACAAGTGTGTATGTGGCTAAAGGCTCTTCACACGCACATATACACTTACTGCAGGGGGGGAAACCCCTACAACAATTCATTTTAAAGTTCAATTCAAGTGCAGCATACTTTTTTTTGCGTTAATTTTTCTTGTGTGTATATTTATGTTCTTGTTGTTGTCGTTGGTCGTAAGGCTTATGACTGTGATTGTGATAGTGATTGTGTGTGAGAGTTAACAATTTTCTTTTATATTCTATGTATTTTTTTTTTTTTTGTACACTTGGTAACTCTGCTCTGTCACGTTTTTTTTTTGTTTTTGTGCTTTTTATTCTCTTCACTTTTACTTAAAAGGCGAAAGAGCATTGTTTTCTCTTGCTTTTTATGCTCTTTAGTCGCTCTCAGAGTCTCTGTGTGGCTTACATAGAATAACTGAAGTTAACAAAGTAAAAGCAAAAGCAAAAGAAAAACGAATCCAAAAAAAAAAAAAAGAAAGGAAAATTTTGCAAGCACAAAAAAATGAAAAGGAAAAGAAACGAAAAACGAGGAAAAGCATGTTATCATCATCGCCATCTTCTCAAAGTCAAGTCATGTCAGTGCTGGAATCGAAGTTCGCTTTTAGTATACAAAATGCCATCGAGTGAAACGCGTGTGTAAAGTTCTTCACATTGCACCATAAATTCTGGCTAAATATTCTGCGTTAAATTCTGCGCGTGTTTGAGTGCGTTAAGCAATTTTATTAGTATTTCTTTCTAGGAAATTTACAATATTTATAACCATTATTTTCTCATTAAATTAAAGAGTTGACAGCCGTTGTTGTTATTATTGTTGTGTTCATGGAAATTATGTGACAAAAAGGATATTGTATTAAAAAACATAAAAAAAAATTGGCTAAAAAAATTGATGTGAAAATTTAATTAAAAAATTGGCAAATATCCAATTTATTATTTAAATAGCAAAATTATACAAATAAATATTAAAAAATTAAATTAAAACATATAAAATAAAACATAAAATTTAATTATATGCAAATAAAATGTCAGAAAACATCAACAGCTGCCCAAAATTATGCTTCAAAATTAACTAGTTGATTAGAATTAAAAAAGCATAACATAGCATACTTTTGAGAGCTCTGAACCATATTAAAAAATAAAAAAAAAAGGTATTTAAATAAAACTAAATTTTGTTACAATAAATTAAAACAAAAACGAATGTTTTAAGTTTATGTTTTATATTTTATTTTACAACATAATAGATGGATAGATCTTAAAAATTTGATTACAAAAATGTTATCAAATTGCCAAAAGAAATAAACAAAAGATAGTATATTTTCTTCCAATTAAATGAAAATAATGTTCAACTTCATGCATCGTACATCATTAAAAGTTTAATAGAGTCTTGGAACATTGACATAATATAATATTGTATAACAATAACAAAGAAAATAAAAATGAGAAGAAAAATCATTGAAATCAAATAGAGAAAGACATCTTTCAGTTTTATCTTCCTAGTGAAGCTCCTTGTCAGACAGACAGATAGACAACCAAATCAACGTAATCCAACCCATGAACACCCATTATTTTTGACAAACACAAATCAAACAATGACAGAATCCAGACTGTCTATCAACAGTGATTTTCCCCAACTCTAACTTTTCTACTTTTGATTGGTTTTTCTTGTGTTTTTTTTTTCTCCCTCCTGTTTTTTTTTTTGATTATGATGGATATTTATTACTTTCTTTTTCTATGTTTTTTTTTCTTTGTTTCTTTTCACAAGCTTCTACTGTTCTGTTTGAATAATTTTATAAATTAATATACTTATTATTGTGTGTTCCTATGTATTGATATTCTCAATTTATTTGCACATCAATTGTGTTATTTTTCCAAGAATCGACATTATCAAGAACAATTTATTCAATTATTCACATAATTTTCATTTTAAAAATGAAAAGTTTTTTTTTCCATAATATAAACAATTTTTTGGTCTTTCATTGGAAAAACTGAAATTATACTTTATATATTGTATTATTATTTATATGTAATAAGATAGTTACAGTACAAATACAATATACATATTAAGTTTATGGACGGATGGAAGTATGTAACAACAAGGCAAAGAACTTAGTGACTATTATTTTATTGAAATGTAAATAAAAAAAATATTCATGCTACAGGCTATCTCAGTTGTGTTCAGGCCAAGATTTCTGTTAAGAATTAAATATAGGGATTTCTTATGAAATTATTATTAATTATTATTATTCCTTAGCATTCTTTCATTGCTCTCAGGGTCCTTAAACTTACTGACCATTCTAACCACGAAAAACAATGCTTGCCATTTAATTTTTAAAGATTATGTGGTCCATAAGATAAGTCCAATTTTTAATCATTATTTTCGAGCATATTAGCCGGAATCTTGCTAAAGACACGTATAATGATGACTCCCAATGCTGCAATTAAGTCTGGTTTATTGGCATGAATGACGGATTTGGCTTACCCCCATCAAAAATAGTATAAAGGAGTAAATAGGCAGCTAAGTCACCGCTCCAAAAAGTGAGATACCGAACTCATTTCTCAATTGGTCCATTTGAGACAAAAAAAAGGTCGAAATCATTGAACGATAAAGGGCGCCATTATTCCCATCGTCATCCTTAAAAAAATCCGGGCCTATGATACCATCGGACCATATCAAACGGTGCATTTTTCTGGGTAAATTGGCAACTCTTGTATTGCCTGAGGCTGGACCAAATTCGGCAGTTTTGTTTATTGACATATCCGTTTAACCAGAAATAAGCTTCGTCGCTGACGACAATGTTTCGATAAAAAAGGGGATCTTTCTCCTACTTTTCTAAGGTCCACTCAATGAAAATTCGACGCTTTGGCAGATCGGCCGGCTTCGGTTCTTGAACCAGCTAAATTTTGTATGCAATTAGACCAAGATCTTTCCGTAAAATCTTCCCCATAGTCGAGTAATACCATCCCAATTGCTGTGTACGGCAACGAATGGACAAATCACGGTTCCCGTAAGCACTGACTCATACAGCAGCAATATTTTCCTCCTTTTGCACTGTGCGCATACGGATAGGGGGCTTGCTGCCCAATACCGTGAAATTGTTGCGGAATTTCGGGTTTAAGTTTTTCCATAATGAAATGGCAATGCTAACTGAGCATGTTTGACTTTGACACATTTCACGAATCGCGCATAAGCTACCAAAAATACTGAAAAACTGAAAACGCAAACTGCAAAAAAATCACACATTTGTTTATCTAGTCAAATTGAGGGTATTCATTGATAAAATTCTTCGAATCTTCCAGATCAATCCTTACAATAACAATAGAATAAATCCGCAGTGTGCTCTGTGCATGTACTGCCGGTACACTTTTATTAATCAAATCTTAAATTATTCTGTACGACAAAAAAAAAATAAATAAATACAACAATGGGCACCAAACTTCACAGGAACAGTCTTTAGACTATACTTGAGCTTTCATCAAAATCGGTCCAGCAGTTTCGGAATCTATAGGGGTCATACTTATTTCCACTTTTATGTACATATGTATATAGATGGTACTTTAACATACCATAACTCGTAATAATATGAGTTTCCCTGAGAATTTTATCAAAATCGGTCCAGCAGTTTCGGAATCCATTAGGTTAGACATAGATGTACTATATATATGGTATTTTAGCGTATGATTACTTTTAAATGGTACGTTTGAGAAGAAAACCGATTGAATTTTCGTGTTCAGCAGGTCCAATTTAAGAAAAATGTCTTTCTTTTGTTTCACACAGTTTAATTTCTGGCACCTAATCGTCTCGTTGAGTTGATCAAAAATATATATTGGGTCGTATAAAAAGTCTCCGCAGTTTTTTGGTATATTTTTGAACAAAAATTTCATTCAAAATCAATTTCAATCAAGTACATATTGGCCATTATTATCTATGACCTTTTGTCATTTTCAGGGTAGCTTCATAATTCCATCGGTGTAGAACTTCTGTGGTTTATCAGCGAAAAACTTTGCCAGCCAATTTTTTACCATTAAGAGAGTTTTGCAGAGACCGAAACAAATGGTAGTCAGAGGGTGCAAGGACCGGGCTATACGGTGGATACATCAAAACTTCCCAACGAAGCTCCGTCAGTTTGTTCCGGGTCATCAAAGATATGTGTGGCCTAGCATTGTCATGATGGAAGACAACTCCCTTTCTGTTCGCCAATTCTGGTGGCTATTTCTTGATTGCTTCATTCAAACTGTTGAGTTGTGCACAGTAGAGGACCGAATTGACCGTTTCGCCATGTTCTAGCAGCTCATAATAGACATTTCCCTTCCAATCCCACCAAACACTCAACATAATATTGGGTGCCGTCAATCCAGGCTTTGAAGTCGTTTCTAGAAGGTCAACAGCCTCTGACCATGGTCGCTTGCGTTGGATATTCTCGTATTTAATCCATTTTTCATCGCCCATAATGATTCGCTTCAAAAATGGTTGCATTTCGTTACGGTTCAGCAGCGTTTCACAGATGGTTACCCGGTCAATTAAATTTATTTGAGTTAATTCATGTGGCACCCAAACATCGATCTTCTTTGAGTAGCCTGCTCTTTTGAGATGATTCCAAACTGTCAAATGGTTGGTTTTTAGTACCTCCGCTATTTCATGACAGCTTCCGTGACGATCGTGCTCCATCAGTTGCAAAATTTCATCGACTTTTTCAGTGACAAGCCGACCAGTTCGAAGTGCATCTTTAACATAGAAATTGCTGAATTGGAATCGTGCAAACCACTCCTGGGTCCGGCGTTCGCTCACAGCATTCTCACCGTAAACTGCACAAATTTCCCTTTTTTATAGTAAAACAGCATCACATAGCGTATTTCTTCAGATATTTCACTCATATTTAAATCAGTATAACTTTTAATACGCGTAACGAATTACACAGCTGTCTTCACAAAAAATGTAGCCTGAAATGTCACCTTTCAAAACAATCAGATACGTTTTGCCAAATCTATGGACACCAACACCAGTGGCAGAAAGCCGCGGAGGCTTTTTATAAGACTTTTAAATGGTACGTGCTAGAAGTAAACCATTTTCGTGATCAGCAGGTCCAAATTAATATTAATTAGCTATTTTCGTTAGGTTAGGTGGTAGCCCTCAGACTAGAGGCTCACTTAGGCACTACAAACAAAGTATGGCCCATTTCATTAATGTAATAGAATATTTTTGCTTTTTTTTGTTTCACAGTTTTATTAATTGAAACAATAAACTGTCAAACTTTGATTATCCAATTAAATTTCGTTGCTGATTCAGTGTTCGATTTTTTAGCAGACAATTAAAATTTCGAATAGAGTGGTTGGTTGGTTGGTTTCCGTGGCTGGCTCGCATAAACCACTACAAGCCACAATTAGCACTAGAGTGCCGTTTTGATACCATTTCCTCGCCGAACGCAATCAGTATTACTAAATCCAACCTGTCGAATTTAGGTATTTGAGTAAATCACCCGGACATGTGGCTGAACAGTCCGAGAAGAGATTGTCTATGAAATATTTGCCCAGAAACTTATTTCTAGTCTTTGCCAGGGCTGGGCATTGACATAGAAAGTGGGTGAGTGACTCCTCTTCCTCTTCGTTTCCGCAGCTCCTACAATGGCTTCTAAACGGAATACCCAGTCTCTCCGCGTGCATACCTACACACCAGTGACCGGTAAAAACCGCTGTGAGCCTTGCGGTATCCGAGCGTCTTCTGTTGATGAGTCTAAAAGACCTATTTTCGTTGTAATAGGGCCAGGTAGCACGTGCCGCTCTGCAAGATTCAAGATCTTTCCACCGTCTGTTAGCCAGCTGGCGGAAAAACAAGAAGTTGCCTCTCTTGACGACCGCCAGGGGAATCGAGACCTGTTCCGCCAACGATAAATCAAGAGAAGCACCAGAACGAGCCAATTCGTCAGCCTTCTCATTCCCCTCTATGTTCCTATGGCCGGGAACCCATATGAGAGTGATATCAGCTTGACGACTTAGCTCGCTCATCGTCGACCTGCATTCCTTAACGAGCTTCGACTTCACAGTGGTGGATTGCAGTGCTTTGAGTGCCGCCTGGCTGTCAACGAAGATAGCTATCTTACGACCTTTCGGTGCGTTATTTTTGGCCAGCCGACATGCTTCCCTAATGGCAAGGACCTCCGCCTGAAAGACTGTGGCCTCGTCGGGTAGCCGGAAAGAGTGGTCCAAGCTTATTTGTGGTGAGTGCACCCCTGCTCCTACACCGCATTCCATCTTCGATCCATCCGTGAAGATTGAAATGTCAAAATCACTCTGAAAGTTGTTCTCTTTCCATTCCATCCTGGTAGGAAATTTTACCTTGAAGTCGCTCTCAAAGCTATTGTGCGCCACTGTATAGTCTGTTGTTTTCTTGAACATAGGATTGTTAACCACTCCTAGTATATTGCTATGTCCATATGGTCGTTCTGCCCAGCAGCCGGTTTCTTTTAACCTTACCGCGCTGTTGCAGACCATGTTTTTGATATGGAGGTCAGTTGGTGGAAGATATAGCAGCACATTGAGTGCTGCCGTAGGGCACGTGCGCATGGCTCCTGTGATTCCTACACATGCCGACCTCTGCACCCCGCTAAGTTTGTGCACTATGTAGCTCTTTCCTAGAGCTGGCCACCAAACAATTGCCCCGTATATGAGAATCGGACGCACTATCGCTGTGTACATCCATGCTGTTATTTTAGGGCGTAGGCCCCATCTCTTACCAAGCAATCTTCTGCAAGAGTAATAGGCCACAGAGGCTTTCCTAGCCCGTAGCTCTATGTTGGATTTCCAATTGAGTTTTGCGTCCAGCATAACTCCCAGGTACTTGGCCTTGTTGGAAAGATGAAGCTGTTGTCCATTCAGAAGAGGAAGGGGGAAAGTCGGTATTTTGGTTTTCATTGTGAAAAGCATCAGTTCCGTCTTGCTTGGGTTAACGTTTAGACCACATCCTGTGGCCCATTTTAACAGTCTCCCCAGAGCTCCCTGCATGATGTTGCTTTATCACACTAGGAAACATCCCTGATACCATGATCACAACGTCGTCCGCATAGGCGACTACCCTTGCCCCTGTCTCCTCTAAAACCTTGAGAATGTTATCTATGACTAACAGCCACAGCAGTGGAGAGATTACCCCGCCCTGTGGTGTCCCTCTACTGACATATCTGGTTAGAGTCGAGTTTCCTAACTCTGACTGCACTGTTCTGGTTTTAAGCATGTTAACTATCCATTCCCTAATGTCTTCCTCTACGCCAATCCTAGCTAGAGAATCCTGGATAGCACGCGTACTAACATTATTGAATGCACCCTCTATATCTAAGAAAGCTGCGAGAGAATATTGTTTATAGTAAATCGCCCTCTCTGCCGTGCGGACAACCTCATGTAGAGCCGTTTCCGTGGATCTACCCTTGAGGTATGCGTGCTGGCAAGTCGAGATGGGAAATTTATCAATAATGGACCGAAGATGGAGCTCCAATACCCTTTCCATCGTCTTCAAGAGGAAACGATGTTAGGCTGATTGGCCTGAAATCTTTTGCGGACTCATGACCAATTTTCCCAGCCTTTGGTATGAAGACTACCTTGACTCTTCTCCAACTCATTGGTATGTGGTTTAGACCAATACATGCCCTAAAAATCAACCTTAGCCACGGAACTACCCTGTCCCGTAGCTTCTGTAGCATTATCGGAAGAATTCCGTCCATGCCAGGCGATTTATAGGGCGAAAATGTATTGATTGAGTGTGTGATCTTGTCCTCTGTGAAGATCGAGTCAACGTCTCGTGAAGTTTGCCGTAACCGTACGGGTACTTCCGAATCAGTTGTCGTATCTTTACAGTCGGGGAAATGTGTTTTTAGTAGGAGATCAAGTGTCTCAGCAGATGATTCCGTCCATGTTCCGTCTTCCTTTTTCAAGAAAGAGGGATTTACCCGTTCCTTGGCCAGAACTTTTCCTAATCTTGCTGAGACAGAAGTAGACTCGATCGACTCACAAAATTCCTTCCAACACCATTATTTTTGGCGTTCCTGATGGCTTTTTTGTAAGTCTTGAGACAGTCTTTGTAGGCTTGCCAGTTGTTATCCATGTAACACTGATTGAAGAGCTTTCTCGTTTTCTCTCTGAGTTTCGAGAGCTCTGCGTTCCACCACTGTGGGAAACTTTTATGGCTCCTTCTAATTGGACAGGATATCTTATACGCTTTGCTGAAAGCTTCCTCAAGATATTTAACCCTCCTATCAATTTCGTCCTTGGAGTCAATGTTTGAGCATGTAAAGGTATTCATTTTCGATTTAGCTACCCTTGTAAAAACATCCCATTTTATATTGCGTGGGTTTCTAACTGGAACAGAATCCGTTGTCTTCAAATTCAGATTGTAGAGTAGCCAACTGTGATCCGAGAAAGATCTTTTGTTGGAAACTCTCCAGTTTTCAACCTGAACCTCTGAATTTTCGGACAGAAGAGTTATATCTAGTACCTCTTCCCACCCCGGGAAGCCTTCTGTACTAGGGGAATGTGAAGGTTGGAGTATTTCCTCTATTGCAAACTAGCAGACTGGAACTACTAATAAAATTAAAAAGCGACTCACCCCTTTCGTTATCCTCGGAGCTTCCCCATAGCGTATGGCGTGCATTGGCGTCGCATCCCAGAAGTAGGGGAGTGTTGCTGGCTTTCGCACTGGCGGTCAACTGCACAACCTCATCCGGAGGCGCCTCTTTGTTGTGCGCCATGTACACCGATGCTATAAACATGGCTTTCTCCTCCAGCACTTCGATTTTAACGGTTGTCAAATCACCTGTGCAGAATTGAGGACAAAGGAAAGAATTTACATTGTTTTTGACTAAAATACATGTTCTTGGCTTGTCACATACCTTAGCGTATAGTATCTTGTAGTTTTTGATTCTGAGCCCCAGAATGTCAGTGCCTCTGACCCAAGGCTCTTGGACGATGCATATGTCAACGTCCTCCTCGCCTAGGAAGACGGCAAGATTATCCGAGGCATTCTTGGAATATGCTTTAGGTTAATCTGCACGACCTTCAGCATCGGTAGTTGGTTTCTTTGGGGTGCTTGTTGCTTCGTCCTGAAGCGTAAGGTCATCCATCAGCTTGTTTGCAACCTGCAACTCATCTGATTCTTCTTCTGATGACCGGAAAATTTTTAGTTTGGCGTACCTCACGCCAAACCGCATTTTGTGGTCAGTTTTCTCCAACTCCTTAACAGAATCTTCGTTTATGGAGAGGAGCAGAGACATGCTGCTCTTTTGTTGTCGAATAGAGTGCACTCAAGTGTTCTTTTTCATACATGATATTCCAGTTTTGTTTAGATTATTATTTTATTTTTAAATCATCAAATTACTGCAGACTCTCTAAGATTAATGGTATTAGAGGAAAATAACATATATTGATTAAATAATATAATAATTAATAAAATTACAAGACCTCATTATATTTAAGGAAATTATGGAAATAAATAAATTAAACTTACATATGAGAAGAGTATCTAAGCTTTAGTGTGAGACCAAAGTTAGTTATAGTTTCTTGTTTTAATATTTTTTATGATAATGAGAAATTGTTTTTTATATTTTTTTTTTGCTCAAAAGTTATTTATTTTATTTAATTTCGGAAATTGTGGAAAGAGAGTAATGAAATGTTAAGTGACCTCCATCCATCCATACTATGTAGGTATGTATCATACATACCATATATCCGGACAATGTAATGAGATTCATATTTTGTATGTGTGTGTGTGTGAGAAGCTCGAAAACTTTTAGACTCCTGATTAATGGACATCAAAGATAAGCAATTTTATGGAAATTTAAAAACTTTTTACTTTTGTTTAGGAGTAAAATTCATAAGTAATAGGATTCTTTGAGACTGACTGGCTGAGTGTGTTCTACTAGGATTAATCTAAGTTAATTGTATACTTTGCTCTATGATACATCTTTTTTCTTTGAATGCTTCTTCTGCTTTAAATAACTTTGCCATATGCCACAAATGCTAAGTATAAAGCTTCTATGCTATTCTATTCTATTTCTATTGTAAGTAATTTCTATTGTTTGTCAAGCTATATTTGCTTGTTTGTTTGACATTATATGCTTTTTATGCTAATTTTTTCAGTTTAAATCTTTCAATCTAATATAAGTGCAGTTTTGGCAGCACAACTAATGACAAAAAGAAATACAATAACACAAAAATACTATAAACAACAATAATAATAATAACAAAGAACAAAAACAAAAACACAATTCTTAAAGTCGACATTTTACGACAAATAAAATTTCTCTATTTATATAGTATACAGATACGATCTATGCAATGCGACGACATACATATATGTGTATATATGTACGTGTATAAAAGCTATAAAATCCATATAAATTAACGACTTTGATAACAAGGAACTCTAAAGCTCTGAAATGAAATAAATTCAAACTACAAGTAAAAAAATAAACATAACAAGAAATCAAAAGGCAAAGTTTCTTCATCCAGTCGCCTTCACAAATACCCAAGCACACATTCATTCATACGAACTCATACGCACAATTGAATTTTATGTTGCATACTACATGAAGGCGATTTTTTGTTCACCAAGAGAGAGAAATTCACAGCGATAACTGTGACATCAAGGAAAAACTAAAAAAAACAACAAAAATGCATATAAAACGTTATACACTTTTGAAAAATACCGTAACAGATACGGAAGAACAACAGCAACAACAACAACGTGAAGAACAGCAGGAACAACTTGAACAACAAAAACGTGAATTGTATGAACTTCGACAACAATTGCAACTGATTGCCGACGAATTGGATTTGCAGCGTGCCGAAGCAACAACATTACCAACATTGGCAGCAGTGACACAAATCGGGGAAGCAGAAACGGAAGTGCAAATTGCAACGGAACCGGCCTCATTGGAATCTACTGAATACGTTCCAACGCCAGCTGAAATTCATTTGCAGCGGCTTGTTATGTTGGGCAGAACACGAAAGGCGAAAAAATTCTCACCATTGGCCAGTTTTAAGATTATTGCCTGCTGTTGCTATTTTGTAGCAATTGTCATGTTGCTTTAAACAAACAGATACTGGATAGAGTATCTACTTACTAAGCAGAGAGTAGAGTGAAAAAAGAAATAAATAAATGTGTCATAAAAATTATAATAAAAAATAATGAAATAATAAAGGAGAAAAGGTGCTGAAGCGAATGAATTGTAATAAAGAACATAAAGCTTAATGAATTGTGCAACAGCACACAACAAAAAAAAAACATTCAATTCTACCATCATCGGCATTATTGCATGTCAAAAGCAAAGGAGCAAAAACAACACACACGAACACCCATCGAAAAGTTCTACTAAAAAAATAAAAACAATACAAGAAACAAGAAAAATACAATATAAGAAAAAAAGGAACCTCAACAAACTAATTTTACTTTTTTTCGCCTACTTTTATTGGCTTTTGTTGCTTTTGCCTTAAACCAGAAAAAGAAAATAAAATACAGACAAAATTGCGCCCAAGTAATAAAAAAGGTAAATAAATTTGGTCGTTCGTTCGTAATCCTTCGCCTCTTTGTCAGCCTGTTTACCTTAAAACCACCATTAATAGTATATTACTGCACACCTTCAACTAAATGCACACAAAAACAGATACTCACTCACTCACACATAGTACTATACTACATATGTATGTAGTATGTACATACTAGTATTAAACCATTGTATCTCTCTGTGGTTAGTAAGATAAATAAACATACTTTCCTGGCTTCATATTAATAATTTTTATTATTATTTAATATACCTACTTTTTTCCATTTTTATTATTTAGTTGCTACCTTTCCTTTCCTTTACAATATTTCTTTATATTTTCTATGCACATAGTACTAGTATTATAGAAGAAAGAATTTAAGAAACAATAATTGATAATCAAAATGTTATTTTATTCCATCAATTTCCTTTCAATTGAGAAAGCTTTCTTGGTTTGTTTATATTAAATTTAACATCAAATTGATTTATGAGTCATAATTAATGATTGCCATCATTTAAGAGTTCATTCAAAAGCATTTAAGTTGCAATTTAAGTTAAATTACTTATTCACTCTATGTGTCTTCAATATGAATACAACATAACACTACACAGATACACGCACCCTTCACCAATATTCTGACAATCATTAGTATGTATTTTATTGTTGTTGTTGCTGTTATTGTGTTGTATCCATTTGGTTTAGTTGACCCAAATATTCATATGTGACTGCACCTGCACATCATCATCATCATCATAACAATGATACTACTATATTCCATCATTCATTCTAACCAAAAGTTTAACATTCACCCTTCCTAGATTTGTTTGTTTGTTTTGAATATGTATATATATATTGTAATTTACATGATTGCAAACTTAAAGCTTGAATTCATATGGTTCATTCAATTTAAATGCATAAACATTATTGCATGTCTTTTGGTCTTTCAAATGCCAAATGTTGGACAATGAAATGCATGATAAGGTGAGCGAATTAGGGTTATTAGGCATACATACGTTAGTTAAAGGTGAAAATATCAAATTATAAAGTTAAATTGACACAAAATGGCTTTCAGGTTCATAAAATGTTACTTAAATGACTGACTGTTTGTATACTTTGCTGGTATCCATTTTAATTTATTTCACACCACTTAGTATTCATCAAGGTTGTTGCAAAACAGTCTATTGTATAGAGATCTAAAATAAAATCAATTATCATGAATGGAAACTTTTGTTATATGCCGTCAGTCATCCGTTTAAACTTTGATTTATGTTGAAATATCCATCGAATATATTTAAAAAATTTCTGAAAAAGAAAAAAATCATTAAGATTCTTCCTTAAAGTTGTTTTGAGAATAAATTAATATGAATTAAATGCAGATGATGCTACTGCAAAGAGCTTTATTCAATTTAAAATGCAGAATAATTTATATAGTACCTATTTTTAGGGTTCCGTACCCCAAGGGTGCTGCTGTGTAGTTTGGACCTATAAGAAACGCAACATACGCAGGCGCAGTTGACGGATGCCGTGTAGTTTGACCTTGAGCTTACACTATCAGTCCGTTCATCCATCCATCCGTCCGTCCGTCCGTCCGTCCGTCAGAGAGCTCTATCTCATGAACCGAACAGAGTGCGTAGTTCAATTGCATGCATAACTACAAATAATAAAAATAAAACCAGAAAGAAGGCTATCATTGGCTATGCCAAATATGTAATACTCTTCACGCTACTCCGGGTTGCATCCAAACTTCTTTAAGCAGCATCTCTAAATTCTCTTTTTCTAATAAGAACTTTAATTTAAAGAGGGGTTTGTATGGGAGGTACCCACTAGTCACTCCCGTGAAGAGTATAATAAAGTTAAAAACATAGAGGACCTCTGTATGGACAGACCCAAATTCAAATCAATTTTCTTATTAGAAAAACTTTTTTGTTTTCTATCTTATCGAACTGAAATTTGGACACTATAAATGTGTGATCTATATTCACTAACCATCCTAGAAATACTAGAAAGCGTACCTCTCATACAAACCTAAATACAAATAATTCTTATTATCTTGTTTCTCATTTTGGTAATTTTTTTTGTTCCATACTTTTGTGCGATGTTTAAATATTTCACTTTTGGGACAAAAACAGACAGAGGTACATGCCAACGAATTTTCAGACATAGTGTTAAAACCCTCTGCGGTGCTACAGAACCCTTCGTGTGCGAGTCCGACTCTCATTTTTCATCTTAGGAATCTACAACCATGAAAATGTTTTGCAACAAACATGAAAAATATTCTGTTAATAAATTTCAAGAAATTAAGATGGAATACTGTGTACAAACAAGTGATCTTTAAAAAAAAATATTACTCGAAGAATGCAACATTTCATCTCAGAAAGATTCAAAGCTACAGTGGTTTTGCTTAATCCTTACCAGTAGTTTTTGTTGTACCCTGGGGTAACAGGAGTCTTTAAGAAATTTTTTTTACTACTAAATTTCAATTACATAATTTCAATTTTTTATGTCACTTTTCAATTCAAACAAACCACTGTGCATCCATCTATATACTTCTATAGTAGATACTTTGAAACGGAAATGCCATTTGTAAAACGGAAAAATTAATTATCATTAAAAAACAAAAAGGGCAAAATGTTAAATTGAAATTAGTTGTTTCTGCTCCTTACCATTTTGTTTCACAAATACTTTATGCAATTTTGCCATCAAATAGAAGAAACCTTTGCCAGATGTCAACAGAAAGCAATATACATGTACATATATTTGTTTGTTTTTGTTTTTTGTGTCCCATACTTTGTCTTTATTTACATTTGTAAGCAGATACATACCTACTATACATATATATATGTATGTAAATATCTGATGGGCTCTAGATTTCAACATTTTACGATTGCACATTAAATTCACATTCGCATGGCCATAGTAATAAAAATATCTAGAGTCTTGTCACATACAAAAGTTGCTTTGCAAATTTTTACACTTTTTTTTTTTTGCAATAAATGTACTTAGTATTTTATAGATGGTGTTTGCATAAATATAGATACATAAGTAGATACGTATGTATGTATTTTATTTGTACTATAAAGTTACAATTTTATTTGTGAATATTTTTACAAGGATTCCATGGGATGGATGATGGAATCATTTGTATATTTTATAATAAACTTATACTAAAAAGAATTTTATTAAAGTTAATAAGGATTTCAAGTTAATTTTGTGTTTTTTATGTTTATAAAATATTGAAAAAAATAATAAAATTGCAAACTGACGCAACGCAAGATTTTCTAAAATTGCAATGTTATGTTTTGATTTGCAATATCATAAAAAATGTTGAATACATTGAGTACAAGATCGAAGTAAGAATCGAGCGCGAATTTCGGTACTCTGGTTAAGAGATTCAGCGAGTTTTGAAAGTTTTTGTTATGGAAATCAGAGCTTCATTTAAACAATAAAAAATAGTGTTACATATTATCCCATTTTTTCCATTTTGTTTTTAATCCAAGCATCATTATTGCCTTTGAACAGCCTAACTTTTTATTTCAATATTTTGTATCTTCATTGTATCTTCTAATATTGATTTTTAGAACTAATAATATTGTTTCAACTCTTAAATACTTGTTGGGCCCAGAACATTGCCTTGGGGGGGGGGGGGGGGGGTGGTGGAATACCAAATATTGTATATTAAAAATTCGTTGGTTATGGATTTATTATGTAGTAAGATAAAACCCGATTTGAGATATAAGCTTGTAGTATATTTTGCGAGTTTTGATGTAGCAAACATCATATTTTGTATGTAAATCAAAGTTGGTGCTTCATCAAGAAACACTACTTAATAATATCTCGTAGCTCAAAGACAGTTCTTAATTAGGTTTTGATTCTGTTGACTTGCTCAATTGTTCTATTATTCTATTGTTTGATCGAAATCTAAACTGCTGAGCCAGGATTATGTGATTAGTTTTTCTATGGTAATAAAGATTGAGAACAAGAATCTTCTTAAGCAATTCAGAAAGACATGGAAGCAGAGTTATGTATACTAGGTCTGTAGGAAGAAACACATGATCTATAATTCACGGGCTTTGGAAGACCTATTTTTGAATAGATGTATTATTTATTTATCCAGTCGGCTTAGTTAACCTGGATGTCGAATCAGCTTTCGACACAGTATGTCTTAAGGGACCAATCCACAAGTTAATTGTCACTCGTACCCCAACGTACTTAGTAAATCTAATCCAAATCTTTTTGACGGATCGCTTTTTCAGAGTTTTCATGGACGGTAAAGACTCAGAAAGTAAGCTGATATGTGGCGGAGTTCCTCAGGGTTCTGTATTAGGACCAACATTGTACAATATCTAGACCTATGATATCCCAACATCAAGTTATTGTACTACATCAGTTTTTGCTGACGACATTGCGATCTACAGCTCGGGTGCAACATTTGAACAGGTAGCAACAGCACTGCAGATATCATTGGATTATCTTGCAGCATATTTCAAACGCTGGAAAATTAAAATTAACGAGCGCAATATACTTCATAAGGTAGCGTAAAGAACGCCACCTACCCAGCTACTCCTTGAACCTTAACAATGAACAAATCCCTTGGGTAAATGATATCAGATATCTGGGAATTCATCTCGATAAAAAACTTTGCTTTAGGAAAATCATCGACAAGATAAATAGAACTATACGGATACTATATCCCATCATTAAACTGAGATCCAAGCTGTGGACCAAATATAGGCTACTGATATATAAATCAATATTTGCCCCTATTATACTATATGTTTCTGAGGTTTGGGGAGTGTGTGCAAAAACACACAATAACAAACTACAATTTGCGCAAAATAAGGTGTTAACAATGATGCTCAACGTTCCATTTTACTATTCTACTTCTAGAATACACTTCGAAACAAATATCACGCGCAAAAACAAATTTCGACATAAGAAAATATCAAAATGCACAATGATTGTGTTATTCAGTACTTTACATACTAAATACATTCCTAGTATTATTAAGTACTGACAACATTCTAGTCAAAATTGTTTAAGGTTTTTCCCATTTTTTCTTATTATTTAAGTCTATCATAAACGTAACTTAAAATATCCGAAAAAAATAAAAATTCTAGGTGTAATAGCTGATACTTTACCGAGGGAGACTTTACCCATCGAAAAGTTGTTCCCCCATAACAAAGTAAGGCCACATTAAACGACTTTGAGTAAATGCAGGTAGTCCTGTTTTAAATATTTATTATCTCACCTATTTTATTTTGCGCTAAAATGATTTTTGTGGATCTTTTGCTAATGATCCAAAGAATACCTGGTATATTAAAGTCACAATATTTACACATGTTTGTTTGCCATTGTATATACGGCTAAGCGCTACCCACTGGTTGCGCTCTATCTCAAGAACGTTGAACTGTATGTTAAACAAAATGGCACAGACCAAATTTGTAGAGAATTTTAAACTCTAGAACTTTTATAAAAACATGAATTATCATTTAAAGAGTGGGAGACAAGATATTGTATTGACAAAAAACCGATTTTTTTTGACTTTTGACCCCGTTTAACTTCTTTAGCGGCACATGTCATGGTGGGGACTTTTTGGGTATTGTTTAGAACCAAAAAAGGAAAGTTCATGCGAAAATACAGCCTTCCCCTTATTATTCTAAGTTAAAATGCTTTATGAGGTCCAGCTGTAATTGACTGGGGGTGGCTTAATAGATCAGAATAATAATGTGCCCTTAAATTTTTTGAAACTTTTGATTAGGAAGAGGTGACTTCTTTTTGAGAGTGCGGGTTCACCCATTAGGTGGCTTATGATACATTGCGTGTTTTCTTCTGCATCTTCTGAAATCGTGTTTTTACATTGATGTTCTTGATATACAAAGGAACTATATTAGAGTGTAAAGACAAAACACAAGATTCTTGTTGTAACTTTATGAATAATTTGAAATTACAAAATTATCATTTAAAAATTATAGAAATTGTTAAATGTCTGTATAAATGAGTTTCTGCACTTAAGTGATAATAGTTTTGAGTTGTGTGTTGTAAAAATGTATATAAAAATAAAATAATATATTCGAAATTTATTTCCATTCTAATTCACATTAATAAATTCTTTTGAAACTCCAACAAACAAACCTTTTAGGCCAAGATGATATATACTTCAATTTTATATTGAATAGGTAAAATGTGGAAAAATATTTTCACTATGCGAAACATATTTTGGTTTTATGTATTTTCATTTTTTCCTATCAACCATAAAAATGTGTCAATGTTATGTAATACTATGTATTTTTTTGTCCAGTTACCCTACTAAGCAGATTACTTTGAGTATTGAAAACGTGCGATTTCATACGTGAATCAATAACAACCAAAACAAACAAAAAGCAAAAAAGGATGGAAAATAAAATGTGATAAAAATGTTATGAATACAACAACAAAATAAAAACCAAAAAGATGGAAATGAAAAAGGATAACATTATGTTTTTGTTGTTGTTGCTTGATGTCAATATACATACAAACATACATATATTCAAAGTAAAAGAGAAAAAAGGGAAGCAGGAAGAAGGACTAAACCCATAGACATATGTAATTTGTATGAAAGTTTTTTTAATTCTATGTTTCATTTTGGGTTGTTATTTGTCTACCATGTTGTGATTGTGATTGTTGTGTTTGCTGTTATTTGCTTCATTATTATGTATTAAATAGTTATTAAAGTGTGTTTTTTCTTCTTCTTTTAATATTCCTTTTTTGTATTCTTTGTGAGTTAGTGAGTGAGTGAGTGAGTGCGTGTTGGTAGCCTACCTGTGCCTGCCTGCAATTAAGGTCACATATTACGTATATGTCACGTAGACAAAATATACCTTTGGGCACATGAATGTGTAGGCGTCATCAGGTAGATTGGTTGGTTGGTAGGTTAGTAGGGTTTTGTTTCTGTCTCGACTTTTAGACCATTTAAATAAACACATTTGTGCTTAACATTACATATTTACCAATTGAGCTCCAGATCCACCTTTAAGTGGTTTAAATAAATGATATTCGAAATGTCACAATTTACCTTTTGTCGTTTAACTCAAATCAACACACACAAACACAAACACATACCCCAATTTGTCCTGTTTTAGTTAGGCATTGAAATGACTTAGTATTATTATTATTGATTAACATATGAAATTGTTGTGGAAATTTGTATCTAATCTAGTACAAGGTTAGAACTTGAATTTGATTTTCTTAATGTATAATTATAGTTTTTTTTTTTTTATTGACAACAGACGGTATTTTGTATTTTTGATTATATGGTGTGTATTTTTGATTTAAGTGTGTGTTTTAAGTGTGTAATTTAGATTTGTTTAACCTAAAGTGTATTTAAATGGATTTACAACATTTTGTAATATTGAATATTTATAATTTCTCTTTCTAATTACAGCCAACAAACCAAGGAAGTGCTTAACACTCTATCTGTATCTACTCACTACTTAACTACAGTATAAATAAAAATAAAATAAAAAGATAAACGCACAAAAATCAATTTATTATAAAACAGAAGAATAAAATAATTTAATAGAAAAATTAAAAATCAAAAATAAAGATAAAAATCGCTTTAAATGTTTTAATCAATCAGTGTCTGTGTCTAATAGTAAATAATTTAAATAAATTATATAAATATATATTTATATGTATAAATATTAATATGTTCATGTGTGTGTGTGTGTTTGTGTGTGTAAATCACTCTCCCCTCTATTAAGCTAATAAATCTACATCTATAAACCAATAATTACTATAACTAACCTTAGCTAATGAAACCCGAAAATTCATAACGAAATTAAAAATCAAAAGAAAATTCAATTTTATGTGCAATTTAAATAATCTACTATTTGTCTTGTCTACTCCACTCGAACTACAAAATTCAAACGCAATGTTGAATATGAAAATTGAAAACTATCATCAAGGATCAATTGATTACAAAATTTATAATAAAACTACTATTACTACTACTACTACTGCTGCTACTATTGCCAACATAAAGTGAGTATTATTGATTAACTAACTATAATGATTTTGTATTTTGTATTCACTTACAATATTATACCGATATATATTATACCGATATACATAGGTATATATTGTAGTTAGTTAGTTGTCCTCTATCATTATTTACTACTAAACCATATATCATAGTTTAGTTTTGAATAATTTACTATTTACTTTAACTTACCAAGTAAATATTTTGCAAACGTATGCTCCTTTGTGTAGTTGGGTAGTTTTCCCATTAGGTATGTAGAAAAAAGCCAATAATAATTTAAGTATATAGATTAAATAAAAAGAGAAATAGAGCTGAAAGCCATGGCAGCTAGTGCTCTTAATACAAAGTAGTTTAAGAATTTATTTTTTATCATACTACAAATACGTAAATAGAGAAATATAAATACATATAAACAAATACAATAGATAGATAGATAGACAGACAAAAAGATAGACATATTGTAAGTATGGATAGTTAAAGCTACATAAGTAGATATAGAAATACAAATATGTATATGAGAAATTAAGTTATGTTAATTAAAAATTATTAATATCAATGATTATGTACATTTGAATTATGCAAATAAGTATTATTATAGTCTTACCTTGTTAGCAATAAAATTCTGTTTTTTATTTTAGTTTATTTTTATAATATATATTAAAATATTAGCATACAACATTTTTCTGGTTGGCAACTATATAGTTGTATGGATCACCTGCTTCTTTGTAAAAGTTCATTTGGGTGGAGTCTTTTTAGCCTTCGTCATGTTGCATCTTGAGTGAGACCTGTCGTCATTATGTTTGAATGTCTATGTAGCCGCTGTTTGTAATGGCTGCTGTGTGCTTAGTAACTTAATGAAGCACTATTGGCATACTTAGATCCCTATGGATGGTGTTGTTGAGAACAAATTATGGGGCTTCCGTGACGGACACACTATTTGCCAGTAAATGAATCTTTTATTTGTCAAGGAAAGTTTACTAATTGTGCTTGACAGCTAGCATAATTTTCTCAACATTGTGTAGCAATATGCCGTGATGGATTTTTTTCAGGATTAGTGGTGCACATTTGAAACGATCTCTCTATCTATCTGAAAATAAGGTCTAACTAGCAAAATATACAAATATGAATGCACTACTTTATAGAAAACGATCTCTCCTTTGGCATTGGTAACTTTCTGCTATCGGCCTGTTATTGGTTTCACATAATTTTGGAGGATTTGCGTAGGAATGTCACTCTATGCTTTCGACATCACCGATTTTCTCCTCGTGCGTTATTGTCAAATATGGTCTTCTTTTTCTTTTTATATAAGCCCACACATTCTCATAAACAATTAATAGTGTCTTCAGACAGCGAGTTTTGATTGTGCGAGTTCTGATTACCCGTTTTTTATCACCGAGTTCTGAGTTGCGAGTTCTGAGCAGCTGTTTTATGTTTTGTTTTTGTTTTAATTACACACACAAATGCACAAATGGATCGTTGTGGCAATTGTGAGGAATATAAATTGAAATTTTTTTTTACATGATTTAGAACATTTTGCAGTGTATGCACATAGTTCTGGCATTTCCCTTTTTCACTCCTGCTACATATTTTGTTAATACTTAGATTACAAAAAAAAATTACAAATAAAATTTTCCTTAAATATATTGTCTGCCATCATCAGTTGTTTATTGCCGCGCCATAAATAGAAAGAACAAGACTATTAACAATCACTTAAAAGAGGCCAAATTTTACCAACACTTTTTAGACTGACCATGTCACCCCAGCGAGTTCTGGCAGAACTCGCAATAGAACTCGAGTTCTGAACTACAACAACAACAACTACAAATTTCGTTCATTTTCCCTGTGGTTGTTGTAATTTGAATTTGCTCTGAATGCACTATAAATCGAGGCTTTAAGGTGGCCAATCCAATATATTTATTTTCACATCGCTTAGAAAATTACTAATTGGTTAGACAATCAAAACAGAAGCCCGTTTAATTGTGCGAAAATTTAAAGCCTATCTGCTTAAAACCCCAAAATCTGCAGCAATTTAATTAAATAAACAGTTTAATATTGCAATTTGTGAAAGAACTTTGAGAAGTCGTTATAAGAAGCAGGTTTTGCTACCTACACAAGCCAGACCGATATCCCAAATATATATAAGTACATATAATACTTATTCTAGAATAGTTTAGCATCTTTTAATTTAAAATATTATTTACATATATCCTTAAACAACACAATTAGTTGTTAATACAATCGGACTTTCATAACTACAATTCCCATAATGAATAAACATAATTCACTTATAGAGACTTCGAATTCTTAAATTATTAATTAGAACTAAGTAATTTAGTTATTTGAATTCATTTCTGTGACTAGGCTAAAATGCCATTTTTATGGCGTCATGAGTTTGTTATGCTCTAATAGCTAATAGTGGCTTTACAGTGAGCTAAGATTCGAATCTATGAAGAAGCGACTATTGATTCGAGTTCCATTTGACAACAACAACAGGGAAAATGACAAAATTGAGTGGTTGTTGTTGTAGATATAATTCGATTGAAATATGCTAATCTCAAATTGGTATGCTTACATTCGGTTTTTTCGTATGGTCAGTCTTAACAGTGTTGGGCAATTTTTACATGTAAGTTGGCAGTATTTTCATAATTTCGTCGTTTTTTGTGATTGTCAGGTGTCTTCTTCTTCCTCTTTTGTTGCGCGCCACACATAATCAAAACAAAAAACAGCTGTTCGTGATGCTAAAATAGCACTGTAAAGCACAAAACCGAATCTCCGTGATACGAGCCACTGTAAGGCCACTATAACTTTAACAAGTCTTCATAATATAATGTATTTTTTTTTCAAATTTCAAATTTCATCACAAGTACTCTGCTTCTTCTTCAGTTGCTTCAAACAAAAATTTTAATAAACTTAATAATAAATTACAAAACTCGTATGTTATTTAATATATATGTAATTGTGCGATTATTTTTTCAATGTTTTACTTATTGTATTTTATACTTATGTACATTCCAATAGGCTTGTTGACCTCTGATTAGTAGTATTATCAATATAATACATTTTCTCTTTCTCTAAATCACAGAAATCACACTATGAACACATAATCATAAGTATAAAAATTATAATTTTATTTACTATTATTTAAATTGATTTATTGAAGAATCCGAGCTCCCATTGAGGTCAATAAAAATAAATTGATAATAATATTTTGATTTGATTTAATATTCTAAAGTTTATATGTAAATTTAAAGCAGCATTTCTCAGACTTAATGTCCCTAGCAGTAAATTCGTGTGGTCTCGCATATTTAAGACGTGTATCTTTGTTAAAACTCATTGTATTTGATGTTCTTAATATTATCTTCTTCATTCTCATCATCAGTAGTAAATTCAGTATAGCCATTTAATCACACATCAAAGTGATTAACATTATATAGAGATATTTGGACAAGTAAAACTACTTTTTCAGTCGATTTTAAAAATTCTTATAGCATTTGGCTGGGTAAGAGCTGTCCAGTTTGGTGGTTTATCGATAAATGATGTGATAATGTGGACGGCAAGTCACATTGTCAAGCAGTAGAAGTATTTTGTTTGGTAAATTAGTTTCTTTTAAATTTTTACTTTACAAATTATGTCTCAAGCCAAGCATCCTTGGCGCTATGTTTTGATCAATCACAAGTAATATAAATTTAAGTTCCCCTACTACATTGCAGCAACACATATGTGATATTCTTTCCTGATGTATTGTATATTATCTCAGTATGCAATGCAAAGGTTTTTTATGACTTACTGAGTTACGGTAGTCTTACCTACTTAAGACACTTGAGAAACTGTGATATCCATTTCTGAAATTGCCTTTTCAATAAAGGGTTATACGGGAATGCGTAACTATATTATTGTAATATTTTATAAGCATCTTCTCCATACCTGCTTCAATAAATGACTCACCGAAAGCTAAGATTAATATTAATATATAATATTGCGTCTTGTTTGCTATACGTTTCTTCTCCATCGTGCTCAAACTTCGACTATCCTTTTCAGTATTCAGTCTCGTGTCTGTCTTCTTATTATTCCTCTTATCGCATTGTATGTCGATCAGTTTTTAGTGGGTAGCGTGAATAAGGTTGTCAGGCTTAACCCCACAACGCGCCCATCTATTAAAATAAGTCTGCGTCTGGATTTTTTAGGTAAACAAATAAGTCTGGTATCCATGATATGAGATATTGCTTGTCCAGATAATCGCATTGCCCGGAAGGTAGAGTTAATAATGTATTTGATATTTCTTTTACAAATCAAGGCATTTTGATTCATAACTGAATTTCTGACCCACTACTATTTAGTATTATACCCCAGTGATTTCCTTGAAGAAAGTCTTGTTTTGTTAAGCATTGTCTTCGTTATACATATACGTATTCAATACATTCAGATGCAATACTTAACTGACTACAAGGACCATTCGATAAATAGTACACGAATATATGAGTAAAATGAATGGAATTGTTTTCTAATAAACATAACCAAAGTATAAACAAAATTAACCACAGGCTTTTATAATGATGCTGCATAAGCTTAACATATAATCGATGAATAACATTAAATTATATAATATAAAATAAACTGCTATTTACTGTCTTAAATGAAGAATTAAGTTTAGCTTTGAACTCAAACTCATGAAGTCTAAATTTCATTAAAATTGTTGTTGGTTTGGTTAAATAATTTTACTCATATGCAGCCGTTTTTACTTTAAGGATATTGAGAATCCTTATGCAGTATATTTAAATACACTATTCACTGTTGTCTTTAAATAAAATTTTATATAACTTTATTACATTTCACAAACAAAACAGAATCGCCCATTATTTATACAATATGTACATATGTATGTGCTTTGAATAAAAGACCATTAATTAATATACGTATAAACACACATAATCGCATTTCATAATCAAAATTAATTAAATTATTATGTGTGTGTGTGTGTTTGTGTGTTCGTATACGTGATATGGAACAAAAGTGTGAATGTTTGCAATTTATTATGTCATGAGATACATATGGTATATGATCATTATTATTTCTTTAAGCTAAATTTTTCCCACGTGAGTATAATCAAATTAATAACAATAAGTACAATGTTTTATTTAATGAAATTAAAACATAACAAAAGAAAAAAATATATCTAAAAATAGAATGTTGAATATTATTGCATTGCGTATACGCAATATTGACATATGTTCAACAACACACATTACTAGTACCGAACCGATTTGGGCAAATATTTGGGAAAAATTTGTCAAAATCGTTGACATAAATTCAGTTTACGTTGACAATACACAAATTACTCGACATCAAAACACAGCAAACAATCATACCAATAAATAAAGCCAAAGACAAACAACATAAAGAACTTGTTTTCATTTGAATTGCTGTCAGTCTCAGACACATACACATATTTATGTAACGAGATAGTAACACTCAATTTGATGTATCTACAATAGTATGTGATATCCACTTACCATATACTACTCTATACTATTGCATGTAGAGACCACATTTAGTCAATAAAAGAATATTTTAAACTATGTAATTGGTTTATACCTCAGCTTGGACCAACATCAATGAATCATGTTTTCATGTTGAAAAGCAAATTAAGCGCATGCAAAGATAAACTACAAAAGCATATAGTCAAGTAAATAGATACACAAAAAGACAAAGGTATAATATAACAATATAAAAAGTTGCAAATAGAAAGTCAAAATCAGCCTTTGGTTTTTTTTTGTGTGGTATATGGTACATACATTCAATGTGTATATTTGTATATACATAGAATTGTATCTTAATTTGTTGACAGCTTTTGTGTGGCATTTGTCTTAGTTAAAGTTATAAATAAATAAATTTGTGTGAATGTGAATGTTTTTGTTGTCAGGCATCACTTGACAAGTTACAAAGGATTTTCACAAAAGCTCAAACGAACAATTCGCGTGCCACAGAAAATTCTAAAAATATATACTCGTACATAAAATGTTAGTTCTTGGGTTTCCTTTTATTTTGTTAATCAAACAAAGTTTTCTATGATTTTATATAATACAACAATTATATACTCGTGTAAAATAGATAGATAATTCTTTTTGTATTTCTGTATATACATAGAATAAATTTATTTGCTGTAATATAAGAAGAAAATGCAGTGGTTCGAGTGGAGGATGAATTTCTTTTAATTTCAATTTTCCTTGCAAGCAACTTATACCTTTAGTTCATCCTTTCATTTCACATACAACAGATATACCTATTGAAATGACAGGATCATTATTGTATTCAATAAAATAGTCGTAATTCATGTCGGAGTTTACTTACATACTTGTATTTAGTTACCCTTGACTGCTTTTCAAGTTAAAAAAGATTCTGCGAAGCCATACTACCTCTTCCTAAAATTTTACCTAAAAGATAGGACCTTCTTCGGAGGACACAGTGATGCTAGTTCCGGCATAATGCGCATCGCGGGAGTTCCACAGGGTAGTGTATTGGGTCCTACCCTTTACACATTCTATTCGTATCGGATCCGAACCACACCTCGTGTTTGCTGCAGCATTAGCATTATTATTGGTCCTTGGCTAGTTAGATGGAACATCGCAGTAAATTCTGATAAATTGTCCTCCAGTTGCCTTAAACGGCAAATATGTTCCCAATACTAGGTAACTCGGTCTTATCCTGGACACAAGGCACAACTTGCAGGAGCATATTAAGAGAAAGAATAAGCAACTTGTCCTGAAAAGTTGGCTGTTAAGTCATGGCTACCAGCTCAGCTTGCGCAATAAAGTCCTACTGTATAAGACAATAATTTAGCCAATATGGACATCCGGCATCCAATTTGGGATACAGCAGCTAACTCTAACATAGAAATCATTCAACTCTTTCAATCGAAGCTTCTGAGGAGAATAGAGAGTGTTTCATTCTATTTATGAAATTCGGTGCTGCACAGAGACCTTCGGGTGCGACTGGTAAAGAAATACGACGGTACAGTTAGTTACATACGACTAGACTGGGGAATCAACCCAACTCGCTGGCTTTGGGCCTGCTTGACAATAGCCTGAAGGTGATGGACAATAATTAATATAAATTTCCTACCATAAATTGTAAAATTCCACCAGATTTCCGATTTTTGGTTGCACAGAAAACTTTCGGGAGTTTTTGAATCCTCCTGTATTTAGTTTGGATAATTAAAATTAATCTAAAGTAAAATCATGATCCATAGCGTATATTTAAAATTCATAACAGCCACTTGCAGTTGTTTACTTGTTTACATTTATCGAGATGTCATCGAAATGGACTGATAAATTATCTGGACCATCAGTCCATTTTTCTGTCATCGAATCGGTTATCGGTGCAGATTTCGAGTCGATAATGGACTGAGACTGAGACTGAACTGACCGTCTAAAAGGCCCTCAAGAAATCAATGGTCTTTAAGCGAACCACATGCATTATATATTTAACAGTTTTTATTTAGTAATCTCTTTTGTTACCAAAATGTATAATGTTAACAAAAAAACAGCTGACAAGCAGCAGAGTCACAGAAAACCACTGAATTAATGCATAGGAGAGTTGTCGTGCATATTGTTACATTAGGCGGGAAGAAAATTTAAAAATTTTTCTTTAACAATTTTAAAATAAAATTGTTATAATTTGACTCCTTAATTCATCTCTAATGGCAGACACGTTTGTACCGTTTTTTTTATCAAAAATATTAGTAATAAAAAGATAAACAAATGTTAGTACAATATTTGTATATGCCATGAAGACAAAAATACTTCGAAGAACGAAACCTCTCGGAGTTCTGTGGTACTTACAGTTTTGTCGAGCGGATTGCAAAACTCCCGATGCCGAAAACACTGGAGATTTCTGTAGCACTCATGAATAATTAATTTTGTTTACAAATAAAAAAATAATAATAATTAAAAATGATTTTCATTGGAAATGACATAAATCAATCAATTTTATATACTAAGCTTTCATAAAATTCTCTAAATGACAGTAAAAACAGCATCAAAATCCTTAAACGAAGTAAGAGGAGAAACAGAGAAAAGCGGACAGCGAATTTATTTTTTATTGTACTATTTAGATACTTAAATATATAAAAGTATATTACAATTACAGTAATTTTAAATTGATCACATTTAAACCGAAGATGAAGGTTATTCTATTGATCGTGCAGTAACTTGATATAGTAGAAGTGGTTGATGGATGGGGATGGGGAAGAGGATAAGGATGTGGACGGTGTACTATACAATTCATTCCACCGCTATCATTCACATAATCCGAATTTAAGGATAAGCTGCAAGGTTGAATAGAACGATGTACACAGCCTCGTATTTGAAATGATTTAGTTAAATCTAAAAATTAAATTCAAATAGAAAATTACTCATATTTATTAGAAAACTTTAAAGACTCACTAGATTTGGCGGTATAAGTCAAGTGAACGCAGTCAAAAGTTGTGGTTTCTTCCGAGACATCCAATACATTTATAAAACGCACTCGTAAAGCCGAATGAGTTGTTTTTGCTGTAGCCTTATTACATGTTAACTTCGAAGGTGTATTGCAATTCTTAAATGAATCACAAGTATAGCATTCTTGAGGAATTACTAAAAAAGAAATTTTACAATAAAAACATTAATAATAAATTACAATACATAATCATAGGTATTTTATAATCAATAGCTTATTGTGATTATTTTTTTAAATGAATTTGATTACATTAGTTTATTCAATTCAATTTTAATTCGAATTCTGATAATACCCTACAAACATTAATTGTGTTCGAAATGTTTTATCTGAGTCTGTGACTTTGCATACTCACATGCAACAATTTGCACTCCGATGAATATTATCAAAACTTTGTGGTACATTTTTTTAAACAAAATTTGACTATACCATCTACTTAGAATACTAGAATATAAAAAAGCCATTACAAAATATTTTTATTTGTAGAAGTATAGTACATTTTAATTTTTATATTTTTGACAAAAATATCAAAGAAATATCATATCACATTGTAATATTTGGAGATAGTGTAGTGGTTCGGTTGGAGAAGGAATTTCCTCTACACAGGTCTTCATACTTCCATACTTTCATTTGAAAGCAAAGCTATTTTCACAAAGATCGAAGTTCAATGCAGAATTCACTGTATTGCACCACAAATTAGGAGTCCTTATGAACCAGGGTTCCGACAATGCTCTTTCTTCCTGAAATCTATGTTTGTCTACGGCTGTCACGTCTGGGATGAACTGAACGTTCAATGGAGGATTCTCTATTTCTTCGCAAAGAATTATTTTCTCTTCTATTAGATAGCCTCATTACTCTCTCTTCATTGGTTTTATCATTAGAATATACACGTTTAATGCTTGCATCAATTTCCTTGTTGTGTCATTTCATATTCTCTGTATAAATTTTTGTTGAGTGCATGATCAATATCGGTGGTATAGCAGATAGTGCCTGTGATTTATACTTTTAAGAGATTTAAAAGATTATTATTTAATATTCTTTTGCATTTAAGCAAATGTCTAGAAAGTGATGAAAAGCTGATATTGTTACATATCCTTTGCTTTTGCTCGGAACTCGGAAGATTAAAGAACAATTCTAGCAACATAGCTTTACTAGGAATAAACATAGTTCTTAGTATCCATTATAATGCTCGTATCTTAAATGACACAACTTACTTACTTTACAAGGCTTTGGGCAACCAGTACGATTTAAGATAAGTTCTTATTTGTTATAAGTAGTGCATATTCTAATGTAGTTCTAAACCAATTATATTTAGATTTCAAAAATATGTTGAGTTATTATCGATACTGACATTTAAGTTAATATTTTTTAACAAGTTTCTCAACTTAAATTATTTAATTAAATTGCAAAAATAAAATTCTCACAAATAACACACAATTGCCCTTACAATCTTATCCAATTCTCTACTATCCAAATATTGTATGTTTAGTAAGAGAAACAATAATCCATCAAATTTTGACATAGGGTATTCAAATATTCTCTTTATGCATGTCATAAATTTCTTCTTTATTAAGGACACAAACCAACATTTGATGTCAAATCATTTTATAATTTTATTTATTTATTGTGAGAAATGGAATTTATTTGTTTCACATTAACTTAGCTGAATGATTGTACATAACTCACAGAGATTTACAAGTAATTGTAACATATGAATGTTCTGTATCTATATAAACTTGTATCTTGGAGCTTTATCAAGTCATCAATAAATAAAAACATTCGTTTTTTCATTTTCTTGTACTCTGGTATGTGTCCTTTTCTTCTATTGTACATGAAAAATAGATCAAGATTAAAATGTATAAAATGGAATCACATAAGAGTGTATGGTCTTACACATATGTACATACTATCATTATCAACGTTGTCTTTAATATTTCCTTTAGCAACGTTGTATGTATCTGTACATACTATAATATTTATTGGAAAGGGAAATGTCTTAAACGTGTCAACGTTTTGAGATTTATATTGCGTTTTACAGAATTCTTACTTTTTATTTGTTATTATTGAGTTATATTCATCAGTATATATTGTAATATCATACATGAATAGCATTGTGAATGACTAACTGACATTATTAAGGGGATATGAGATATTTTATAAAGGATTTATGTTATAAAAATATATATATCATATATCCTTTGAACTTTTTTCTAGGTGAACCAATTTTGATGATTCTTTCTTTATTTGAAAGCTGGTGCTTGTCATGTAGTCCCATATAAATTTGATCAAGATCTGAACAGTAGTTATCTGTTACCTCAAAACTTTTATCTAGGTGAACCGATTTTGATGCGTCTTTCTTTTGTGAATTCTCTACTGAAAAATCATTGTAAATCGTTATTAAAAATCAAGATATGCAAAGGAATTTTAAAAATATAACTTATTCTGATGGGCAAGTCACGTTACATTTTATGCATATGGCAACTCTGCATCAGTAAACAAACGCATGACCAAAGTTTTATCATCTTTACAATCATCCCATTCCAGTTAAAGAATTTTAACTTAATACGATGTACCTTAAGACGATATATCCAAGCATTTTGTGACTCGGTCTGGAATGTATCACAATGTATTCAAAGACTTAAAATTTAACCAAATGCTTCATATATTCAACTATTTAGGATATTCCTAGATTAGAATAGGGGAAGGTCGGATGCTAGTCACCTTTGATTGGGCCTATTGTAAGTTACACAAATACTTTTTATCCTTATGTCAGGTATGAATTCTTCTGTAAAACTAAATTTCATTTTGGTTTTTTTTTTTTCACATATTTTATTTTCTTTCAAAAGTTTTTTTTTGTTAACTCTAATTGGCATCTGCATATTTAATATGACAAGTTCCTTTTTTGCTTATATGTTAACACATATGTCTATCTGTGCTTGACAGCTAAAATATTTTGTATACTTATCACGTTGTTGCGAGGTGTTATTTTGAAATGAGTACGAGTAACCTGATGGTAATTGTGCTTATGTGATATGAAGTTCACACAAGTTTTGTAGTAACTTTTTGATGATTTAAGGAGATATTTTACCACATAGAATTTAAAGGAAAAAACTGTTGATGATTATATCATTTATTGTAGTTTAGAAATAACAATCATCGCGTATCTAATAGGTATTTTCTCAGAATTCTTATGAGCATTCATCTGCCAATGGCTAAACCATCAGGATTTTGGTAACACGTTCCATTATACCAGACGTTTTTATGTTTTCTCTTATTCAATCTCTCCTTGTTACTCATCCAATATTGATCTCTTCTTTGCTTTCTGGATCACTCCCAACTAATGAATTGTAGGCTTAGTAAAGACAAGGTTTCACAACTATCAGTGGTAATGGACAGCAAACATTATATTATAGTTATATCTTCAATTTTTCTAAACTTAGCTTACTCCAGATGAATTCTTCAATCTATTTACATGACACATATATCTATACTTTTGTAACTCACTTGAGTCTCTTTAGTTGTTTATCATATAACATGATAGATATTATCTACTTCATGTGGTGTGTTGATAAACTTTTCTTTATTTGAAGTATTCAATTGTTCCATTGTCATTTCATATTGAAGTAAAATACTCATGATTCTTACACTTTTAGATCGTTATAATTAATCAATTACTCTGTTCTATAGATTGATTTATCTTACTATATTGTCTCTTATGTATGGTGTGGATGTCTATATATGGAATCTTTATGTTTGTCTACTCAGAAATGCTTTTAATTCTGACAATGTTAAACTTTAAACACATTTACTCAAAGATATCTATCTACTCTACTCTCTGTTATGTTACAATGAAATAAAAGACCAAGGTTAAAAGGTCTAACACATTGCTTGTATCTTTCTTGTTTTACAAAATATACAAAGAAGATAAAAACATAAAATGAAATAAAATAAAAGAAACATATTTAGTAGAATGACATTTCGTGTTTTGTTCTTCTACTTGTACAAATACTAGTATAGTATGTGCAACAAGGTCGAGGTCAACATCAAATATTTGTGCTAAAATAAAGAACAGAACAAAATGAAAGGACAAAGAACGGAGCAAACCTATTCTAGACTGTGTTGACATATAATAGGTTAATAGTGCCTATAAATATAAGAAGAAAAAAGGCAACAAAAAAGGCAACTAAAATAAAATAAAATATAAATGGAAATAGAAAGAAAAAAAGAAAACAAACGTGGCCAACTTGATGTCGAACGCATTGCGTTAATTAAGTAATTTGGCTTACCGCCATCAACAGCGCTCAGATACACACATGCATACCCAAATACAGGGTACCACAGCACGTCATGAATGAATAAAGACTTTTACACCTTGTAACATGGTGACGACGCGAAAACCCTAACAAAAATCGATTTGTGGTATTTCGTGTTTGACGCAAAAGCAATAAAATAAAATTAAAAAAAAATTAAATAATATATATACATACATATATGAACGAAAAATACTTGAGTGCTTCGTGTGGCAAGGATCTATCACATTCCTTGTATACACTTCCCCATACAAATGGCATTATACAATATTCAAAGCATTTTAGTAGGTGTGTGTACATTGCGGTTTTTAGCATTGAGTGTGTGTATCTTTCTGTGTGTAAAGAGTTGATGACGAGACAAAATCGATGGCATGTTTCGTGCAAATTAATTTAACAAATTGAATAAAAATATCTCACAATGTGTGTATGTATGCGTGTATTTGATGAGTGTAGAATTTTGAAGTAAATAAATAAATTAAATAGAAAAAGAAATTATTGAACCTTAAAGGTAGCCAAAAGCGTATGTGTTGATTGAATTGATAAAAGATTTAATAAAACAAAAAGAACATTTTTCGAAATACTAGAAAATGAAAATAAAATATACGATAGAAAATAAACCAGCAGATGTGACAACATTTTCAATCATATAAGCCCGCTGGCAGTTGCAATTAAATAAAATATCAAATTATGTCAAAATATTTTATAAAATTAAGTAGTTTTCACTAATTGATGGAAAAAAAAAAAACAAAGGGTCAATATAATAAAATGTAACCAAAAGTGGTTTTCCATAACTTACATACACCCTAGCTGAAGAAGTTTGATATGATAATACTATGTAGGAAATTTGTATGGCAACTAAATAAGTATAAGTATGTCTGATTGGTTCAGTTTTCAGTTTACATACCATACTTGCCATTTTAAATCAAATTATTCAATAAGTATCCTTGCTAATAACATCAAATAGGAGTAAAACATTTCTTGCCTCTAGAATAACCCCTGCAGTATGAATCACTGGTCAAAAACTGGTTCGTGGCTAGCCCAATTGGATCAGTACTAGTTCCAATAGTTCTTTTACATGTATTGCCTTCGCTTGTATTACCGTTCACAAGTCATGTTACCGTCACTGCCACCGCCTGCATTACCGAACGCCAATCATGTCATCAGTAATTGGAACCGCCTGCATTTCATACGACTAATGACCAGTAATGCGAAAAGGGACAGCTGACTTACTATGGAAACGCTCACATTCTGGTTCGCCTCTGCATAACCAGCGACTAGTGAATTACTATCGAAAAGGGGGCTATTGCCTCCAGGGACAGTTATGTTAACGCATGGCGTTCTATAACATATGTAGATGGTGTTAGTATATTGACAAAATCAGATGCAAGTCAACTCGTCTTTCTTACTTAAAAATTCATCAAAAAGTCATATTTTCTTTATTCTCCTTTCTATTTCGAACTGACTGTGTATGCTGACTAGCTGACTGGCTGACTGAAAACAGAAAAGGTCAAAAGTTGTATTCCTCTTTCATTCTCCTATTTTCTTAATTTTTAAAGAATCTTGCTTGGGTTATCTCTAAAAATCTTTTACAGGTAGCCGTATCAAATATTTTAGCGTAGTATGACAGTTATTTTTTTTTGTAGTGCTGATCATTTTTAGGGTTCCGTAGCCAAAGGGTGCAAACGGGACCTTATTACTAACCTTCCACCGTCCGTCCGACTCCGCTGTATCTCATGATCCGTAATACTAGCAAGACAATTGAAATTTTCACAGAATGTGTATTTCTATTGTCATGATAGCAACAAATACTAAAACTAAAATGAAGTTAAAAAATTAAAGGGGTCCCATACAAGAAACGTGTGGTCCAATATGCACTGCGCACAGTTTTAGAAGCTTTGTTATTTATTTTGTGTCATATTTTGGTAATTTTTTTTTTAGGCTGTATAAATATTTCACTTTTGCTTTTGATCAAAGTTGATATGCAGTATGAATACTGATTCTACCCTTAACATAAGTCAAATCAATAATTTAATATTTGGAGCATGAGCTTTTTGTCAATTTTGTAATAAATGCATATTCATTGTGTTTGGAATTGCTCAAGCAATGAGTTATTGAATACATAATTCATTTTTGTGGCAAAAAATCTTGTACTATGGTACGGAACCCTCCGTGTAAGAGTCCGACTCACACTTGGCTGATTTTTATTTTTTTATTCTTTTTTTTTATATATCTTCTTTAACAACCAATTCGATTACAAGCATTGGTGATAATATTTTTATTTTTATTATTATTTCATTTCATTTGTCAACAGTTCTATTCAAGAACTAGTTCAAATTTACTATATATACATATACTTACATTGGTTGGCTTCTTCGGTAATGAAGATCAGACGGGTTCAATCTCTTGAGCTGCCACGTTGTTGATAGCGCAGACTGCTTACTCATGAGGCAATGAACTAAAATTATTATTACAAATTATTTTTAATATGAGCAATAGCGACAGAGGCCTTAAGCCCAGGGGACAGTTAAAATAGATAGGAGGAAGAATTAGCAAAGTGTAGGACTTGACTTAAGTGGGAATCTAACTCGCGACTCAAGGATGTCCAGTTAAATTTTAGTTTAATTTCGACTCATTCTTCTTAACGAGTTCCTTTCAATTGAGCTTGTTATCCAGAGGCATACCTAAGTATTTAGCAATATCATTGTGAAGAATTCAAACTCAATATATGTACAGAGGGAGCTGTTGCATTCTACAGTACGAGAAATCACTAAGTCTTGATGTTGATTTTATTGATTTCGTTTAGAGCGTGTTGTTGTTTTCATATAAACCATTACTTTAAAATCTATTTAAGCAGATGTAATAGGCCTATTGGATCCAAAATGTTTGTATGTATGGTATATGTATTATAAAAAGTCATATGCATGGTGTTCTAAGCGTTACAGTCAGACTAAATTGATAATAAGAACTTTACAATTCAGTGAATGTAAAGCTGAAGAAGTCACCATAGTATCAATCAGTGGGTGAAGTCAAAGAAAACAAGCCAAATACAAATTATAAATACTGTGTAAACTCTATATAGCGATTCTTAAAGAGTTGTAAAGAGTTGTCTTTAAATAGAGAGAAGAAAAGCATTGTATAGATAACAAGGCAAACCAACGGAAGTCAAGTAATTTCGACGTTTTGGGGAGTTTTTCATTAAATCGAATAACGTTATATGGATTTTACACAGTATTCATTCTCTTCACGAAATACACAGTTTAAGACATCATCGCATATAAGAAAAAGCAATGTATTTGGGAGAAAAAATGTACCAAACTTATTCATTATGTTTAGAAAAATTTATTTCGGGTTTTAAAGTTTCTTTAAAAAAAAAATCCAAATTGAAATAAATTAACATAAAGTATACGCATCGTTGCACAACAATAACTTTCTTTACATTAAGGCTTAGAGTCTGGACAGACAGACAGTCGGTCTATATTTTTTGGTGAAATATTTAAATTTCTTTATCTAAAGGTAAACCTTTTTTAGAAAACAATCAGTTGCCAAAACAACATTTGTCCACCCACAGTCATCTAAGGAGACCAACTCATTAATTTGTCATTTTTTACCAACTTCAAAAGAATGTCCTTTCTGTTTACCTTTCTTTCGAAATGCGTTGTAAATTACTGAGATGTTGAAATGTCAAATTCATTGTCATACCTTTTTAAGTATTTGAAACGAAGACAAAATAAATGCAAATTGCTTCAAAGTTACAAATGCAAAAGGAAATAAAGAAGAAAAAAGTAATGACATTCACAAGAGGAAAGAGTCAGAGAGACAGAGATAGAGGGAGAGAATGAACGAAAATAAGCAACAATGATTATTAGTATCTGAGTGAAAAGTAGTGGCAGGTTGCACTATAGAAGAAAACTAAGGATACACAAAAAAAAAAGCAGAAAGAAGAAAGTGCATCATTAATTTGACTGTCTGTCTGCTTGCCTGCCTGCCTGCCTGCCTTGAGTGAGTACTCGTCCTACTAAGTTAAGTTGTGCATGTTGAGTGTCTTTTACAGACCCACTTACTCATTGAGCACATGAAGGTCACTTGTACTTCATTAGAGTAGAGCGTTGTCCATCGACTAAGTCACTGAAAGACTAACTAACTCAATAACTGACTGACTGACTCAGTGAGTGAGTGACTGAGCGAGTGGATGGGTGAATAAGTGACAAAACGAACAAATGACATTAAAGACTTGCACAGCATGACAATGAATGGCGACACTTGGTTTGCTTGGTTCATTGGTTGGTTGGTTGGTTACACCTACCGTGAGCAGCGTCACCTATATGCCTGTTTAGACATGAAATCTTAAAAAAAAAACCATTTGTTATTCAGTTTGGTTTTTATTTTGTTTTTGCTTATGTTAATAGTCTTCTTGGCCACTTTTGGTCGCCATAATGTTTAGTACTTAAGCATTTCTGGCACTAAATAATGTTGTACTTAGCGAACATATGAGACAGACCACACTTTCATATATAATATACGACAAAAATCACTGCTGTCTAATGTTTGGTTATACCATTAAATACTCTTCCTTGCCATTGTATTAGTATTTCTCTTACTCTCCGTTGATTCTTATTGAAGGCGTTTACGTGGTTTATGTTTAGGGAGCAGCCGCCTTTGTTCCTTGACATTTTCAGTTTTTATCTTTGTTTTTATTGTTGTTTTTGTTCTTGTTGTTTTTGCTTTTTGTTTTTGGAGGTTTTTACTTGTTAAATGCCTTGGCCACATGCTGGAACGCCATCTATCATGACATTTGTTGGTGTATCCTCGAATGAAATGACCACACACACAAACACACACACGCCCTCTAAATGGCTGTAAAGGGACATTGCGCGAATTGGCTTCATTTGTTTTGTTGTTTTCCTTTTAAAGTTGGGTTTTTTTTTAGTTCAATGAACTAAGAGAGTTTAGAAAAGTGTGAGATGAGATACTTTTACATGTTTCTACATTTACTACTAGTAAAGTTTCTTTGTTCAAAAAAGGATTTACATAAGCCTTAAAGGTACAATATCTTCTTAGTAAAGAGGGTTTTTTTTTTTTTGTTTAACTCAAATCCCCAAATACCAGAAACTATGCTTATACTATCTATCTTAAATACCCATGAGATACTACACACTATGTATTAAGTAGTACTCGCATAGTGTTTCGCTTCTTCAAAGTTTTTCAGACTTTTCACTTCAATCTCAATCCATGGAAAAGAAAAAAGTGTCAAACTATTGCGACATTTACATGCAATATTTTCCTTCTTTTCCTCACTCACATTGTTGTTCTTATTCTAGTAAATTTTATTTGTGTTCTAAGTTTTCTACTCTTCTCGTCACTCCTCTTCTCTTCTCTTTGTGTTCTTTTTTTTTGTGAAAAACTGCAATATTTAAACGAAAGAGAAAAAGGAGGAAAATATCTCGATTGAAATATTAAGTTGTTTTTCTGTTACTCAAGTTTCATGTCCCTTTTTCTTTATCCTCTTCTCCATTTTTTTTTTATTTTGTGTTATTCTCTTCTTGTTAGTTATAACATTTTGTTATTTTACTTTTTCGTATTTGATATTGAATATCCTTCTACTTACAGGATTTTTGCATATTTTTTTATAAGTTCATTTATTTGTACGTTGATTCACTCGTTCCTTTGTTGTTTATATATTTTGAAAATAAAATACAAAAACATGAGAACATGAGCGACAGCAAAACCAAAAAAGTGTTATTTTCTTTAACTTAAAATGAATGAATGACACATGTTTGGCTTAGAAAATTATTTTCAAACATTCTTCTATGAAGAATTGAAAATGTTATTTTTTAATTAAAATTTATAAACATTTCCATGCTGTTATACGACTGTAAACGAAAGAAATGAAAAAGTTTCTATAGAACATTTCAATGTATTAGCATCCTTGCATAAAGGTGATATTATATGGATTTTAAATATCAAATTTTAACAATTTTTATAATAAGAATTACGAAAGTTTTTCATTTCAATTTGTATCTGAATATGATTGGTTGTTTGCACGCAAAACATTTGAGTTATTGAGTCATAAAAATTGAAAAATCACAACTGACTAATTGAATACTTAGAACACCATGCCTTAACATTCATGGGTCGCAAACTAGCCAAGTGTAAATGAGCCTTTTTACTTTAATAACTTAGTTAACTAAGCTAAAATAGTGATTGATTACTTGAATATAAGTACAATTCATAAACAAAGAATATCCAATATATATTATAATGAGTCAATTATATGATGGCTATACACTGAACAATGAACTAGTCAATGTGCCAGATAATAAGGGTCTTCAAAACAAATGACTTGACATAAAAAATATACACATATCTGTTTCATTTATATTCAAGTCATTGATGAAGTTATAAGTAAGTGGTTGAGACTATCGAATGAATACAAAGTTATTGAATATTTAAACATATATCAACTTAATTAAACTAGGTTATGTCTGAATATTATTTACAATATTTAGGCTCAAAAAGGGGAAACTGAAGAAGAGTCTTAATTGGTTTCCTGTTGGCAGAAAGTATCACTTAAATTAACAAAACAAAAAAAAAAAATGAGACTAGAAAGGACACCAATTAATTAGTCATACCATTTCAGTTTTGCAATGAAATTTTATATGAAACACAACCAATAATACTTATATATACAAGCGTTGCTATTCATACAATATTTATGTCCTTGAGAACGGTGTTCCTAGATGGCCGCTGACGATAATTTGATATTTTTAATCATAGCTTCTACTCTCTGTCATTGATGTCAAACCTATCGCTTTTTTTTAATTTTATTGATTTTTATAGTATCAAACAACCGAATGGGTCTTGTTTCATCATAAGTATTTAGGAAATTTTCATGAACTTAGATAAACATGACATCTAATGATTATTAAGATCTCCACCTAAGGAGATTGTTGTGGTGACGTCTTTTCAACCAACGGCGGACATCTTGGCAGGGGATTTGGGTGCTTCAGTAAACGTTCATAGTATCGGCTGCTAAAGAAATTGATATCCTCGATCGTCGTTGGCATCATAAGGTCACGATGTAATATGGTATTCCTAACAAACAACGGTGCAACAGTTATGCTTCTTTGTTTTGTTTGTCTTTGTTTTGTGTTGCTTGCAACTTTTTGATGTTACTTATATGGAGCCGCAGTCCCTCATATTTGAATCAGTATTGCCAAACTGGGGCCACAACTTGTTTGTATATTATTAATTTGTTGTTGAGTGTTCGCACGTAGTAACCATGCTATTTGTAGATAGCTTTGGGTCATTTCCGCTATTTCAAAGGGGAAAGTTGAGTTCGCGAGTATGGCGGTGTCATCTCATTGATTGGAATTTCTAATAAACTGATATAAAACAAATAAAATTTTCTTTTTTTTTCATTTTATCGTGCTTTTGTGTTTTTCACAGTAAATTGAAAAATTCATCTTGGGCAAAAAATGGAATTGTTTCGTGCGATTATATTTCAAAACTTTCAAAATGGATTCTTAAGGCAAGAGTGTTTCAATGAACTTAATTGTACAAAATTAGCATAGCGAATTCAAGCGTAGTCAATCTTCAACCCATGATGAATTCCGCGAATGTCGTTCATAAACGGTTGTTTTGATAGAAAATATCGTGAACTGACGTCATGTTAATATATGATGAGATTAAGGAATCTTTAGTCATTAGTATGTGATGCATCAATTAGACATTACATGGGCCTTTGGCCGAAAAAAAATTTGTTCGCGTTGGATCCCTTATAATCTGACAAAGTTCGTGTCGATTTGTGCAAGGAAATGTTGAAAAAATACATTCAATATGTATCAAAGGCTGTGTATAACATCTACACATGTGACGAATCATGGATCTATAAAGCAAATGAGTCCGAAACAAAACAACAATCGACTATATGGATCTCCAAAGACGAGTCAAATCCAACATAAGTTATTCAAAACAAATGTTGGTCTTCATGGAGAATATTTTGAAAAACAATAAAATATTTGTTTTCTCATTATTTCCCTGAAAAAATTGACCCTTATAATGACTTACCTTGCTGATGTTAATACAACACTTGCATACTATAAATACTTAACATTTTTATTCGTAATTTTAAAAATAATAAATGTTAATTTTCGACGTTGCCTGGAAATGAAAAATCTCATCACAATTTTGTTTTAATTAAAACTCATAAGTGTCTGCGAATTGCATGCATTTCATGGTCGTTTATATTTTGTATGCTAACAACTTGTTTTTATTTTTTGGTTTTTGTTGACAACCGAACAGAAAAAAAATCAGCCGCCATTCTGAGTACATAAAGTATAAGCAACGTGGTTTGAAGTTGATGCAATTTTGGAATTATGTAGTTGAATTTGCTGTTGTTAGAGTGAAAGTGAAAGTTTTCTCAACAATTCAGCTGCAAATTTTAACAAAAAACTATGAACGTATTTAAAATTCAAATAGTTTGTCTATTTCTATGGAAATGAAAAACTAAAAGGAGAAAATTGCATTTATGTACTAATAGAGTAAGTACTACACAAATGTAAACATCAGCAAACGCAGTAGAGAACGGGATTGACAAAAACAGAATGTGACAAAAAGAAAAATGAAGAAAAGAACAGGCAGATACATCAAAAGTTTGCTTTCGTGTCGTGTTAATGTGAAAAATAAACAAAAACCCTTCCTAACATTTGTTACCACCACCACCATTGCTATCCTAGGGAAAATGTATTTGCTCATTTTTATGATATTTGCTGATGTCATTTTGTTTGTTTGCTTATGACAAAATGGACAAAATGTCAAATGCAACAGCATTTTGTAGTTGGCTGTGCCAAGGACTTAAAGCCACCAGAAAGAAGAATATGACAATATAGTAAGTATTGCACATACGTAAATATGTTTATGTGATCTGACTAAAAATGAACTAAATAACAAAAAAGAATATACACACATACACATTGCTCTTTTAAACCTTTGAGATTCTTGGAATTAATTTAAAAGAGTCTCTCAATTCCTGAAGTAGATTTGAGGTTTTAATTTTCGGAAATGTAAAGAGAGAGTCCTTGCTTTCCAATGACTTTAATTTAATTTATATGGTGTCTATGGTTGATTTTATTTTTGATGTGAAACATCTTTGGTTTCGGTAGGGTAAAATTTAACATTTTCGTCATCGTCAAGGGCCATTTTGGTTAAGGCTTTTCTTATCGATCAGAAATTAAGCAACGCGTGGCTTGTGTAGTGTTTAGATGAGTGACCGATCACATACAGTTAGCGACAACGTGATTTTTTAAAATAATTTTTTTTTGTGCTGTAAAGTTTAATAATAATATAAATCGAATTAAATAAAATGTGAGTCAAACACTTTAACTAGGCACTAGAGAAAGAGTCAATGTTATGTTATTTAACAGCGTGTGCACACACACACTTTGTTTGTTCTGTTAACAGCATAATTCTCCTTCTTAAATGGTTTATTTATATAATTCTTGTTTCCAAGCGTAAAATATAATACTTATTAGAAAGGGAGGTATATACATATGTATAACAAACTTTCATTAATTCATTTAGCTATCTAAGTCAACGTGTTTCACATCAAAGGATCGTGAGTGTTAATCACCCTCACACCTTTTATTTTTTTAAATAAAATTTTATTTGAGATCTGTCTTTTTTTTTTTTTTTTTGTTGTTATGCGGAACAAGGAGGAGAAAATCTTCACAAAAGATACTCATGGCGCGTGCCACGAGTTATGTCGGATTCCTACCGACTTAAAAGCCCCCTATCGCCTCGAATCCCTTCAATCCCTACGGAACTACCAAAGCATTACTTCGTAGGGAGGGAAAAAATTGCTCTTAGCTATTAAATGCTCGTACATTCGAGCCTCACGAATGTTAGTCACTATTTCGGGTAGCGAAAAAAGCTCTACACTGCTCCACCTGTGATGCCTTTTTTTAAGTACCTGCTTCTGATCTCCAAACTGCTATTCATATGGGAAGTTGCTCGGGCAAGGTATATATTCCTTGCAGCGAGGGCTTCCCAGTCAATTGGAAGTCTGCCTGCGAGGTCGCCCGCCGCATCATCTGCAACTGTCCTCAGGTTCCCAACTCTGTGTGCACTCTTTATTCCTCGCAAGCATGATTTAGTTGCGAGAGCCCCAGCCCAAATCGGAGCCGCATAAAGCAGTATAGATTTACTAACCGAACCTAGTAAAATCCGTATTTGCTGACTGGGTCCACCTAGGTTTGAGAGAATCCTTGGGTGACTCGCTAATCAATAATCTACTTATGTATGTTGAAGATCTTACACATGAAACCTTTTCAGGTATGATAATGAAGTTTGTTCATTGTACCTATCTAAACTTTGTCTTATTTCATCCTTAATGAATGGTATTTTGAGGTCTTTATGAAGATGGTAATTGTTCACATACCAAGGAGTATTTGCTATTATACGTAGTGTCATTAAATTTGCAGTATTTCAATGTTGCAGCCACTTGCCATTCGCCACAGCTGCATTGCATATGATCACATCGGCTTTAGAACTGTCTTATAGAGTCGAACTTTGTTTACTAGGCTAAGTTGAGTCCGTGGTCCAAGGAGTCAGTACATCTTTCTGCATTTGTTTCGCTGTAATCTAGCTATAGTTGATGAAAAAAGAAATCTTTGTATAAAATTTCATCTCGAGATGTCACTGACATGTGTGTTTTGATGCCTTCTGTTTAAACTTAAGCATGTATTAAACGATGATACATGCCTGCAGACTTGGTATGATACTTACATACTTACAATTAGCTAGTACATTGTCAAACTTGGTTTGCATACTTCAGAATACAAAAATTTTGAAAGTGAAAACATTGCAATGAAGCGTCAACTTTTGCAAACGCAGTCATACTTTTCACTACTTTTCCAACGATGTATACTCATCAGCATCCACAAACGAAGTGATTTTGTATATGAGGTATGACAGACTTGCTATCACAAGAGTATGTTGGTATGCGACAAACATCAAAAAATCAAAAAATTTTGAAAACCATCATACCAAGTCTGCAGGCATGTATCATCGTTTAATACACGCTTTATATGTATGACAGTGTTTCCACTTATTGTCCACTTATTATCTTATCAAATAAAGAATTTATTGAAACCAAGAAGTTCTGATATAGACAAGATATGTTTTGACAGCTTTGCTTAAGTCATAAGTCAAAATATTTTAATTTCTTGAGCAGTTGTGAGTAAAAGAACTGAGCACTTTGGGATTAATTCTAAATATTTCCCATAGAAAGAGAATAACACTTCGACCGTGTGTCTTTGATTACACTGGGGAACAAATAAAGCGACAAAAAATTATTTTGTTTGAATTGACTCAGGTTCTCATGATAAACCATTCTATAAGAAATACACTTTTTTTTTTTACTAATCTACCCTCATTAACGTGTCTTATTTGAAGTATAACGTGATATATACAATATGTGCAATGTATATGTCACAGCCCGATATTTTACCGAATAGCACCAAGTTCGTAATTTTCCAGTATTAAATAAACCCAGTTGATTATATTATTTAATTTATTCGACTTCATTGTTACAAAAAGTATGTGTTCTTTATGCAAGCCTTGTGTCAATAACCCCGATCATTTCTGGTACACATGTATGGTATGTGGAAAATTTTGTAAAAAAAAAAAAACCCATACCGCAGATTCTATATTCCCTTGTGTTATGGGAGATTTCAATGTATACGATTATTTTGTATAGAAGCATAGAAACGAACATGACTAGATCCACTATATTTACCATGAATTGTTGATTATGTTTATGTTCCCTATATAAGTCACCCTTCTATGTAGTATGTATGACAAATAACATTTTAAACTGTTTAAACATTTCTTACTGACATATCATAAGTAATTTTAATTAATTTAATGGTACTTAAGAGCTTCTTAGTCCTAATGATTGCTTTTTTATAAATATAAAAGAGCTTTTGAACCTATAAATCAACTTAACAATTACAAATCTTACGTAATGCACTCAAAACACATCTCATCAACTTTGTTTTCCTCTCATCTGAGCATATCATGTGTTATCAGTGAATGTGTAAGTGCGTGTGCAGATACAATGACACACACGCAATATAATACAACAATAGAAAATCGCTTAAAAGCAATTTTATGTAAAAATAAATACAAAATCGTATTTCATGGTATGTCAACTTAGTCTTGCCACCACTCAAAATAATCTAAACACATTCTGTTGAGGGCTGGGCTGAGTTGAGTTAAGTCCTTCTCCTACATTTATACATAAGATACACTTGTATAATATATGCAAATAAGATAGTTACTTGCTACGTATAACTAGTATTGTACAATAGTACAACTATCAGTAATTTAGCTAGCTAGTCATACTACAATATGAAAGCCATGTTAATGTGTATCTACTATGTGTATATTTGTATCTAATAGTGGGTAGTAATGTCACAATTGTGAATGGGAGAATTGTTGCTGATGTCAGCTTAGAACGCGTCGTTGTGTTGTTATAAAATGGCGGTTGAGACAGGCTATAAAGCAATGACAACATGTACAATGTTTCGAACCGGAAACGGAAACGTGCACAAGCAAGCGAAGAAGAGAAAATGCCATGTCTACGATGATGTATGTATGTATGTGTGTGGGGAACTTGATATGTACTACAATTTATATTGGGGAATTTGTAATACAAAACTTTGGAATTTCTTCATTTTGTTTTTTCGAAACAAAGTGTAAGGTAAGACTGAAAAAAAGGACAGCTTGCCTGCTGTTATATTCATGGAAAAGAAAGTTTGTGTGCGCGCTTCCGCCGGAAGTAGTCCACACACACACACACACAGACAACACATACTAAGTTCTTACTAACAGTGTGGAAAATTGTTCAAATGCTGATCTATGTCCTAGTTCGAGTGAGTGTGTATATAAGACACCCACTCGTTTTTCTTGCTTAGCAACAAAGTGCGATGTGCATTGCGCTCGCGGTCACGTAGCGTAACGGAAATGCATAAGGAAATTTCTTTTTTTTTCTTTATTTTGAGTGAATTTTCATGCTTAAAGAAAAGCGTCTCAGTAATGAAAAACAAGCAAAAGGTGAGAGGTAAAACACTGGCAAATGCCAAGCACTGAAACTGATTACAAAGAAAGTTCATTTAAATTACACAATACACACAACTCAAACAAAAAAAAAAACAAGAACACACGGTTACCTAGTAATATCCCAAGTATTTCGAACAATGAGTTGGTTGAATCAGGTTAACAGGGCGTTCAAGGACAAGCATTGACTTCAGTTTCGTTTCTTCAAGTCTGTCTAAGCTACTTTTTCTTTCTCAAACAGTAAGTTTCCACTAGCGACCTTACACTTCGCTCTTCCGTTCACTTAAGCATTTTACTTTTCCCAGTGAACATTTCCTGTGTAGCTTTTATCAAAGCATCGAACTACACTTCAATTCCTCTGAGCTTAAAGAAATTATTATGAAATCAACAGAATTCGCTCTTTTATGCTTTTTTTTTGTTCATTTTTCTGAGAGCAAGGATTTCTTAATGGTGTATTGTAAAATAGTTTGCGTGTTGCATGTTTAGTTTTAAAACTGTTGCATACTTTCTGGAGCAAAGCATTAAGTTAGTGTTAGTTTTTAGTTTAAAAGTTTCGATGTGCGAAGGTCACCGTCAAACTTGAAACTTTAACTAACTTTTTATTAAAGAATTGAACTTTAGAATTTTCATACCCCGAAACAAAAAAACGTCAAGAGCTTCTCAGGTTTGTGCGTGGGTTTATTTGAACATATTGACAGTATTAAGGTTTCAGTCAAATGTAAAGTTTAAATTAAAAATAGTTTTGTCGGATATGTGCCAGAAAACGCCGACGTTTCAATATTGAGGCGATATCAAAGCCTAAAAATATACAATTAAAATTTTCATAATACTGATACTTTAATTATTGAGTAAATAAATACTTGTATACTAAAATTATAAAAATTTGAATTGCATATTTTGAGTCTTTGAAATCAATTCAATTTCAATTCTAGTATCAGGGTTATCACAGCAATCGCTTTCGTCTCAATATAAATTTTTTTCCATTCCTGTGATATACTTATTTCTACAAATCATCTAGCGCTTGAAGTTAATCTTTTCAAGTTATTTAAACAAATGCAGTTTCTGAATTTTCCCAGTTCCCCTTACCAAAGGAAAATTTAAATTTTCAGAATGATTTTCGATATGAAATGATACATTTACACGGAAATTTCCTCAAGTGTTATAGAAATTAACCAGTTAATTCCGTTGTGCTACCTTCAGCATTCATTTCAGATTCAACATTTCATCTGTTTGTTCTACACAATTTAAAGCAAATACTGCGCTGCCGAGGTACCGCTTGTTTTCAAACGATACTACAGTACTGCTTGTTTTTCAATGCTGAGACAGTACCGCTACTCAAGTGCTGATTTTTGCATGTTTACTTCGATAAGACAAACGTCGTGTAAATGCGTTATTTTTGCAGTCATTGTTCTAGTCATAATTCTGTGCCACCAACATTAAATTGATTCTTTAGTGTGAGAATACCTACATATGTGTAACGATTTTCATGGCAATCGGTTCAACGGTGTAGAAGGTAATCTCTGCAGCGCCATCTAGTGACAAGTTACAACAAAGTGAATAGCATAGAAACCTTATCCATTATAAGTGTACCAACTTTCATGGTAATCGGTCGAACGGTGTCAGAGTTTATCGATCACAATCTTTTATATTATTTTTATATGTATTAGATGTGCGCATGATTATAATCTCACTTCTGTATGTACTCATTAATATTTATTGTAACCAATATTCATTGTACTAGTACACTGCGTAAGCGAGAAGAAAAGCTTAACTTTTTGATGTACAAACTCCAAAAGATTACTAGTATTATCCATAGTTTTTTGAAATTATATTTGTATTATCCATACTCTTTCAAATAATTACTAGTATGTTCTATACCTATACTTATATATTGTGCAATAGATCTAATAATGTTATCGCGTACAAATAGTATACCCTATATATATTCAAGTAAAGTTACAAGGCTTTAACAAAGGGAGAGAGAGAGAGAGGCAGGGACAAGGCAATACAAAACACACACATATAATCAAACAAATTCGTACTAGGCAAGGGTGGTAACCGGTACTAACATTATTTCTCTTAGGCCATCTGAAATTTGGTCATTTGCCTATTTTTTGTGGAATGAAAGCAATTTTTAGACTTGCATAAAAAAAAAACTGCTTCTTTCGCACTGTAAGCACGGCAAAACAAACATAGGTTTCTTTTGTTACAAAAATGATCGATAACTATCGATCATTTCCAGGACACCTTGGCAGACCTTCAATAAATGCAGTTAGCCCTGGTGCGGAACAGCTGAATTAGGAGAGAAGAAGAGGAGAAACAACAAAATAAGAAGTCAATGGCATTAAAAAGAAATTTTAACTGGACCAAGAGGAAAAAGCTCCTTATTGAATTTGGTGGACTGGTATTAAAAGAATGCAACCATATTGGTATCTGACTGAAAAATAGTTTTATCTTTGTGTTTGTGGTACGTTATAGTTCTTAATTGTTACGTGAAGTACAATAATTGTTTTTGTTTTGCATTGCCTGTTGCTGCTGGATCATCGCGTCGAGTTGCAAGTCGCCGTTGGATCATCACGTCGCCACCTGCCTTCGTTGGATAATCATGTCGCCACTTGCCCCCCTCAGATCGCCGCACACGCCGCATCACCATCACACCAATTGGTAGCCGCTCGCCAACTGACAGCAGATTTCTGATTTGTATAATTAAAGAACTGTCAGACAAATTAGAAATTTGCAACACTTTCTTTTGTAATCTACGTTTCTAAGGTTCAGTCAGCACGTCTTGGTGCGGAGCTCCAATGGTGGCACAAAAGACATCACCCTATTGGAAGATGCTCTCATTTTTGCAAATGGCCGCCAATGTCAAATCTGTTTTGACATTTGTGGACTAGACAGATACAGAATACAAGTGAATAAGCCATGGAGCGATACACTCCCCAAGAACGCGGAATAATTGTGTCTATTTTTTTGCGTAACAATTCGTCGATTTGCACTGGCCCGCCAGATCGCCTGATTTAACGGTCCCGGACTTCTTTTCATGGGGTTTTTTGAAGTCCCGTGTTTACATCAACAAGCCTGAGACCTTGGAAGCCCTCAAGGACACGAATGCGAGAATTTATCGCCCGAAACGCTCGCCGAAGTGATGGAAAATGCCATAAAACGAGCCCGTATGGCAATCAATTGTGGCGGCGCCCATTTGTCCGATATCATCTTCTCGACTTAACACAATTAATTCTAAAGGTCTAAATAAACATAATCAAAAATCAAATCAGAATCGAAGTTTTTCATTTAGAAAAAAAATAAGAGCCAAACAACATCGGATGACTTCTTTTGCGCCACCTTGTACTTCATTTCACAGTTTTTACCTTAAATAACATTACCTTTAATGTTCTAATCTTTTTATTTAAATTTAAAATTATATTAATTGTCTATTTAATTGGATTTCCGATATCTCAATTACTCTATTATATTTTACATAGAGATCATGATAAATTCACATTAAGTGTAATAATGTTTAAAAAAAGTATAATAAAGTAAATCAATCAATACAAACGAACTGTTTGAAAACGTAACACTCAAAATAAATCAAAAATGATATAAAAACAATTTCATTGAATATTCTCTAAACCACTTTTGGTCATCAATATGTGCACAGTATAGGGATTACCATACATTGTTGTAGAATGAAATTTTAATTTCACTAAACACGCGACACTTGACGCCATTTTCAAATAAATCTGAAATTGAGCTCATCCTTATAGTACCAAAACCTCAACCAACAACAACAACATCAACCTAAATAGCAGCCCATCATCATCATTTGGTATTTTGAGTTTTGCAGTTGTCCACCACAATTGACGCCATTTGGTGGCAAAACAAAATTAAAAGCGGCAATGCGTTTGGATAGAAGCCATCAAAATATATGGTATATTGTATATAGTAGTATAATAAATGAAAAACAAAATATCTAATGTAATTTATATTGATAAATTTATACATTGCTTCAGACAAAAAAAAAATATTCTAAGCCAAAAAATTTCGAAACAATTCAAAATGAGAGGGAAAAAATATTATGGTTGTTTTAACCATAAAACAAAAATGAAAAGAGAAAACAAAAATAAATGAAATAAATTTGAAATTATTTTTAAAATATGAAATTATTATGGAATGAAATTTAGGTCAATATTATGCGAAGAGTGATGAAGTGAATGATGGTGGTGCAATTGGTGCACTGCAAAATGAAAATGAATGAAATGCGTAACAAAGCAAATGAGGCACAACTGAACGGATGAGAACTAAAGATGCATTATCATCCTCCTTGTTCTCATGTACATTGTTAGCATTTATATTGCGTACTATTTTGGATATTGCGTCCATAATGTGGTAGCTGTATAATGTGGTCAGTGGCTTTGGGTCAATGGTTGGGGTTTATGGCATGGTGCAATGCCAATACAATGGGCACTATGAAAGTTTAATGCAGACTTCAATTTTTGTCGCGCATTCATTATTATTATAATTTTTATTATCATTATTATTATAGCTTATATTGTACAGATTTTCTTTTAATATATGTGTATATAATTTCAGTTTAATGTTCCTTACTGTTTATCCTTTGGATATGTTCTTTAAGTTGGTGCTCCTCATTGTTTTGTTGTTCAATCAACTTAAAATAAAGTTTATATGTCACAGAATAAATGTTCGCAATTTGTTTACTTTGTTTGGCCGTTGTGTCTGTCCTTGCTTGGTCTTGGTTTCATGAACTTCTCTTAGCTTGCTATAAATTAAGATCCTTATGTACTAATTGTATGTGTGTGTATACACACATACTCATGTCCCATAAAGTGAACAACAATAACAATAACGATGATGACAACATAACAAATTTACACTTATCCATTGTCCAATGTCGTCCACTGTTGTCCATTTTTATTGGACGAGAAAATCCTTGCTCTCAAGACAAATGATGATTCATATTAACACGCTGTTGTAAATTGCTCGCGTAATAAGCGGAAATTATTTTCAGTTTTTCTTTTAGCTCGTTATGTAAGCAATTAGTCTTGGATAATGATAGAGTAATGAAGTACAATAGTTTGCATCAACTTAGTGGAGAACTAAGATTTTTCAAAATGCCAGATAATTTCAGTTTTTAACTTTCATTTATCATCCTCTAATTTGATAAAGTGTGCAATATAAATAATTAATTTGAATGTAAATTCGTAAGAAATTTATATGATTTAGAATGAGTTCTGAGATCAGTAGGTGGATTCAATTATAATGTTTATGTCTTTAAAATTAAATAATGACAGTGTTTGCTTGAAGTTACTTTTCCTTTCTGAAGGTGGAAAACTGTCCAAAATCGTCTTGAAGGGTTCCATAGTCATGTCAAAATCTGACTGTGATTCACATATGACATGCTGAATAGATTTCAACACTCAAAAGTCGTAGCGCCAAGTAATTTATATATTCTGAAAATAGGTGCATGCCAGTAAGAGCAATTTAGTCAATTTTGGTGTTGAAAAAGTAAAAAAGAAATTATGAAAATGCTTTTCTTTGTAAGTGTATCTCTTTAAAACGGCTTGTCCGATTTTCCTATGGTGTGCTGTGTTGTGTTTATTATAAGCCTAATAGAACAATTTGATACAATCCACCGGAAAAGTTGTACATTTTTTGATTTTTTGTATTAAAATCTGAATAAATAAAAAAAGGAAAGTATAATTTAAGGGGTAATATTTTTATATAGCATGTTAATCCACTAGCCACAGGATTTCTTTATATAAGAAATTCGCCTCGTCTCCGTCGCTATGATTGTCAAGCTCTTCTGTTAAGTTAGAGGCCTATAGTCAGATGTTAACCCCTTCTTTCATTTGTGGGAAGGGTAATTAATTAAATAGTATGTTAGTCTCCCTTCTTGGTAACACTAGGATCTTGAAATTTACATGGTTTGTGAATATGGATCAGTTCGATAAGACAAAAACCAAAAAAGTATTCTAATAAGGACATAAATTTTAATTTGGGCTTGTAAGGGATGAGCCATTCGTGGTAATTGTAGAATCCTGAAATTTACATGGTTCGTAAATATTGTTCACTCACTTATAGTATCCAAATTGCAGTTCGATGAGACAGAAAAAAACATTAATTTAAATTTTTATGGGGACCCCTCTTATTTTTTGACTTTATTTAGTTTTTGTAATTTGTCGTTATGCACGCAATTGCATTACACACTCTGTTAAAATTTCAACGGTTCATGAGATAGAAGCTCTCTGACAGACGGACGGACGGACAGCGTATGCTTAGTAACAGAATCCCATTGGCACTCTTTGGCTTCGGAACCCTAAAAAAATAGTTGTGTCAATTGTATAAATTGTGAGCAAAAATTTACAGTTGAATGTGTCTCATATGTATATAGATATACAATATCTATAAACTCTATTGACACTTTGGACCCAAAAAGCTTTTCTGTACAAATTGTTATCTTTTTCTTGACAGCTGTTTATTAATTTCCTCTAGAGATATGCCATTTTTCATTCGATTGGTATCAATATTCTTCTTAGTCCCTCATCTATTTGTTGTTCGATTATTTTTCGTATATCCTTGTATTAATCCTCTGTTATTTTATTCATACTCTACGTTAGTTTTTTGCGTTTATTGCTTCTATTATTTTATTTCTGTTTATTCCTTATCAACTTATTTTCTTTGCTTCATTTACTATTCTTTTCCTTCTACTTGTTTTCCACTATTATCCTGCTATTTTTCTTCTTATCCCCTTTATCTACATACTATTCTCAAACTACTCCCTAACTTTTTTCTTCTAATCATCTAATCTATTTCTGTTGAAAGCTTTCCATATGAAATATTATAGTAAATATGTTATATACTAGTCTTGATAGGACTTCCGTTTCCTTTGCTGATTCATCGATCGTCGAGTCAATGCCTTTGTTAGTTGTTGTTGTACATTGAAGTGGAATTTTCCCTGTTATTTCTTTAAAACTCTACTTAAACAAGCAAAAATATACTTTGACTGACACTTGATTATGTTATCATTTATTTATCGAAAATGTAAATACTTATTGTATGTATACACACATACATATAGAGTGAAGAGTAAAGTATCTGTCAGGTCTAATGAAAACATAATACATACTTCAATGATTAAACAACAGCAGCAATAACATCAGCAGCAGCAGCAGCAGTAAAGCAACAATAACAAATGCCAGACAAATATGGCGTCAGCATAAATTTAAATACAAAAACATGAAAATATACACACACTCACACTAACATTATTTAAACACATATGTATGCAATTATGTATGTATCTATGTAGTAATGTATGGATATATGTATGTTGAAGTATAATAAAGTCATGATTTACCATGACTATCATAAGTACATTTTACACTCCCGTATCCCTCTCATTTTTCCCATTTCTCTGACTTTCACATGTTGCTATTATATAATGTTGTTGTTGTTGTTGTAGCTGTTTATGCTGTCTGCCAATAATGATACCCAACTTCATTTCAATGTAGATAAGACATGTTGTGTTGTTGTATATAAAACAAGGCAAACATTAACTAACTGTGCCTATAACATTAGCAACCAAACATGAACACAAGAATACATAAAAAAAGATACAACAAAACAGCACTGAGCTGAACAGAACAAAACTGAAGCCGAAAATGACATAATCAGCGTTAACAAGAACAACGATTCTATGAAAATATTGTACTCCTACTATATCATATATCTATGAATGAATGAATGTATGTAAATGTATCTATAAGTATGAAGAACCCTTAGCATCAGTTAACGTTGCACACTACTACTGTATCCATGCCACTTCATCATCATCATCACACATGCTGCATATGTTTCATGATGTACTCAAAATGAACGTACATATTTGTTAAGCACACTTCAAAAATTTTCAGCTAAAATACTTTTTAAGTGAAGGCAGAATATGTTGTAAAAGGATGACAGTGCCAAGATGCTAAGTGCGAGCATCATAAGTGCGATGCGATGAATAGAAATTGTTGCTAGTATCTAACAACACAAAAAAAACAAAAAAACAGAAACTAACTACTATCTACAAGCCAAAAAGGATTATGCAGCGTTTGGCATAAATTGCTGATCTACTTATAAGCGAGCAAATAAATGTATAGCAGCCGCCACCGTGACACACTCCAAGTGCTCTCTGCACCCGCATCTGTTATCCCACACGCACGCAAATACAAACACACATAAAAAGATACAAAAGTGCTTAATTAGCTCAGTAGACAGAACTAATAATACAAAAAAAAAAAGAAAGAAAAATGGCAAAAGCGACATTGAATGACTACTTTAATGAAAGTGTAAAAAAGAGATACATGACAAACAGAAAGAGAAAGAGAGTGATGGAAAGAAGGGCATGAAGAAAAGAAGAAAATTGTTCGTTAAAACTTTCAGTTTGAAAGCGTTTGGCTAATTGCATTTGATGCTGGCTGCCTGATAATGATTATAATGATTATGACGACATTGATTAGCTTGACGTTTCTACTCCCACTTCACTTATTCTACTTATTCTCTTTATCTTTTATACTTATCTTCTTCTACTTCATCTTCCGCTAGACAAATTTGTTAGTATCCTAGGTGGGTCTCCTGTGACCATAATGACTTGAGCAGCATCTCTCTGAAGTTTTCCACTTTTGTGGCGTTAATTTAGCGAAATTTGATTTGCGCGCATTTCACTAAAGAATAAAAAAATAAAAACTTCTTTAATAAGTAAAATACGAGTACGAGGTAGAAAGGAAAGAAAATTGGATTATACTTATAAATATGAATTCGTTGGTTTTTGTGGCTCATTATTGAGTTTTATTATGGAAATTTTTTTTTTTTTGATTGCTGCTGACAGACATAAATTATTTTCATAAAAATGTATTAACAAAAGAAATGAGGATGAGGATGAGGGTGTGTCTACTTATCATAAGCTTTCTTGTCTGGCAAAATACCATACAATAGTTTGAAAAGTTTTGAAAAATCTTAAATCTTTTATATTAATTTATCCTAATTGGGAGGAAACTTCTTTAAGCTGATTAGAGTCTTCAGCAAAACTCATTTAATAATGGCATTTACGAGTACTAATTTTCATATTGTTGAGGTTAAATTGGAGAGACTTATAAGTTTTTTTACTTTAAAATTTTTGTTTTTTTTTATTATGGAAAAAAAAAATTTAAATTGAATTCAAGTTCATCAGACATCAACATTGAGAAACTTTGAGTCTTCAAAAGAGAAATGAACAAGTTACAATAATTATTAATCTATGATTCATTCATTTAAATCTGTCATAAAATTTACACAAGAAGTATTATATTGTTATGGGCAAATTAAAATTTGGGGCCCCTAATCTTTGTTTTTAGACTCTCAGAACCACACTTTAGCAAATAACTTCAATGTTTTGTGCTGATTGATATGTTTAAGGGCGACCAAAGTTTCTTAGATCAATAGTTACACTGGACCTTCGAATAACGAGCTAAATCCATATCATATACATAAAATTGTATATGTTCGTTCATGGATTTCAGTCTACAGCCAAAACTACACATCGCAGACGAATGGTCGTGATATGTGTGGCACTAGCCCCAAGTCTGTCATCGTGCACGTTGTATGACGATGGATGTGGATGCTATGGGGGTGAAAGTGGTCGACTTTTCTTTTTAGAAAGTTTTTTGATTCATATTATTTTTGGAATTACTAAAACACAGGCCTACAAAATTTGACTATTTTCCCCCTTTGCATGTTTTTATATAGAGTCTATAGATAAGCACCTTCTGATCCCTTCATTTTACTGGATCGCGTCACATTTTTTATTGACGCTTGAAAATTGGTCAAAAATTACACGTTTCAAGACGATAAAAGGCTTTTCTTATATTTTCCAATATATTTCAAATAATTATGGCTAAAAAACAATAAAATAATTAAAAATTATGTATAAAAAAAAACCAGAAATAAGGATATCATTGGATAGCCAAAGATGTAATACTCTTCACGTTCCTCCGGGTTGCATACAACTTTTCTGTCTTAGCATCACATCAGTTTGTGTGGCACTTTTACTGTACATTTATTCTTTATAAGTTTGTAATTAATTCGGCCAATTCGGAAAAATTTCAGCTCTCTAGCTAAAAAACTGAGGGACTAGTTTGCATGTATGTATACAGATGGATAGACGGGCATGGCTAAATCAACTCGTCTCATCGATCTGATCACAAATATATATACTTTATGTGGTCTGCGATGTCTCCTTCTGTGTTTTACAAACCTCATGACAAACTTATAATAATATTCACTCCCGTAAAGAGTATAAAAAGGAAAATTTAAAAAATTGAATAAAGTTGCAAATAATAATCAATTTTTGTATATGGAAAAAATGGTTTCGCATAACGATTACCTATCTGGAATGAATAATGATCTATATATTTGTCGAAAAGCGAAGAAACGATAAAATTCTATAATTGCGCAGAAAAACTACATTGAACTTGGGCTTCGAACCTGCGTTGTGTGGGCTGCAGTTGATGAAGTTAAATAATTTTTCAGATCATAAGTTGTACGTAAATTGCAAAACCTTCATTACTTTTAAATCTATACATCTAATAAAATCGAAGACTTTGAAATTTTTTTCTGTTCATTTGTGCGTGCATCACGTAAACGCCACTCATTGGATTCAAAATCGAATTACTGAAAGAGAAGGCGCTTTGTTCAAATGAAATTTATTTAAATTAAATTAAGCCAAAGACTATTAAACATAATATTCTTTAGGAATACAGGAATTGAGCGGTGGTTCAATAATATAGTATTAGTTTATAACTGAGTATGCACAAGAGTATGCGGTCTTCGTTTTTTTTCACTCTGTAAATGTTTGTAGTCGCCAAAGTTAAAAGGCGTTTACATAGTAGACAGGACAACGTCTGCCCGGTTTAAATAAAATTTGTATGCATTTTGAGAAACCATATCCCACATCTAATGAAATAAACAATTTTTTTCTTTCTTTTTGAACTTAGTATGAACAAGTGAATTTTTCATTTGGAAATTAAATTTTAAATAAATTTAAATTTTTGAAAAAAATTTAATGCTTTCAAAGTTTCCCCTTTATTAAATGTTTTCAATTTCATATTTTTCAATCCATTTACTTCTTTCTTTTGCTTTGTTGCAAATTTTGCCTACCTTTTAGAGTAAATAAAAGAAAAAATGAGTTGCCAAAGTGAATTTCTTTGCGATTTAACAAAAACGAGGCTCCAACTACATTCTTAACTTAACTTGACTTAACATAACTCAATGTTCATCATATTGCAACCAACGACACATAATCTTTTCATCTTAACATTTTTTATATTTTGCATAAAATGCTACAAGACGATAAAATTTAACGCTCAAGTGCAGTTCAAAGAATATGCCAAAGAAGAAAAATAGAATTCTCAGCGAAAAACAAAAATTATAACAAAAAGTGAAAAAGTCAAAAGGAGTGGCACAGTGGCAGTTGCTCTTAAATATATTTTTTTCTTACCTTTATTTAATACTTTTTATTCAGACATGCACAGAACCCACAACTACATAAAATACTCACTCACACACTATAGTATATACTGTAAAATGTAAAGGTACTACTATATGTATCCATACACCTTAAAAATGAAAGGACGAGCAGTGAGTGCAATGTTGCTAGTAGCTAAGAGCCAACGTCAAGGTCCTTTGAAGTGAATGAAAATAAAAAAATAAACCAAAAAGTAGAGAAAAATTTTGTTTTAAAAGTCAGCAGCAATGAACGAAAGAACGAGCATCAAAAGTAGAACAAAAATGAAGAAAAATAAAAATATAAGAAGTATCCATGTGTGCTTGTATCTTTTGGTGGGCATGTGTTGCAGGATTTGTCAAACCGTTGCAGCTGAGCTGCAATAGCAACGAAAGTGTTGATAAGCAACGAAGCATGAATGAGTTGCAAGCATGCAGCATCGCACCGTGTGGTGCTTAACCCCCCAATGCTCAATGATCTCAGCTTTATGGGGGCTAGAGAGATAAATAAAAGTGAGGCTGATATGCGTAGAAACTTTCTTTTTGCTGCATTAAAGTTGTTCCTCAACAACAACAGCTAAAAAAGACAAGAAAAGTTTTCAAACAAAAGAAAGCAAGAACTTGCACGCGCACTGAATGATTATTATTATGAACATGCAGATGATGATAATGACAATCTTGATGATGATTATGATAAAGATAATGTTGCTTTAGATGATGAACATGGTGATTTCTTTCCTTCTTTTTTTTTTGGCGCAAGCATACTAAACTTCAACTTGAACAACTGAACTCAACTCAACTATTGTTGAACTTAAGAAAGAATAAAGGAAAAAGTATCTTAGCGGCTGCTGATGCTGCCACTGAGCAAAACTTTGGCAACTCGGAAACGTAAAATTAAGTAATACAAAAATGAAAACTTGTCGAAGAAATAACTCAATATAATAATAATAAAGCCCAGCCAGCATTTGTGATGAAATATATGTTAACGAGGGTGGATCCCAAATGATTTTGATTACATATTTAGTCAAGATAATGAAAAATTAATCCAATTAATTAATTGAATAAAAAATTAATTTATTAATGCCAACACGGTTCATAAATTCCCATCAGATTGTTGAAGCGACCTCGGTGGGACGGTAATCAATTAATCTTCATGAATTCTTTAGAATTTGGAAACTTGGAAATGATTGGTAATGATGGAAATAAGTAAAATGATCCGGTTCATTCTGCAAACTGATTTCCTGAACTGCTTCAGGTTGTGGAAGGAGTGTTTGGTTCAGTAAATTTAGAATTATTTCAAAGGATACCTTGACCCAGTAAAATAAGAATAATGCCATCTCAGAGTAATGAACGCATGTCAGACACTTGTGGAACATACCTCGTGTATTCGTTTAAGTTGAAGCGTATCGTAGTTTGCATATTTGATGATCAGAAGATGCTATTCGAATTCGCAATGAAAAGTAACCCCATCAAAACACTTAAGACAAGATACATTAAGACTTGCAACATACCAAATGTGCATGTGGGCTTACATATGTGTGAGTGTGTGTAAGAATGATGACGATGTGTGTGTGTATTTTAAGGTAAAATGATTTACTTTCCTTAAGGCAATGAGTGAGGCTAGTCATGCAGTATGAAGTCAAATAAATTATGAATGTGCAAATATACAGAAAGCATGAAATACCAAGAGATCGAGCGAATGAATGATAAAGAAAGATAGACTGGTTATGTCTCTCTCTCTCTCACACACACACATTTTACAATTTTATTTGCATAATAGTTGTAAAAATGATGGCTGCTGCCGTCTCTGCTGCCCTCATCACATGCTTCCGCTTCTGCTTTCCTTGGCGAAAAGGTAAAAAATGCAAATGGCGGATGGAAAAGAAAAATAACTTTGGCCTTTTCTTTTCTCCTTTTACTATTCTTTATTATTATTACTATTTTTTTTTTTTTTGGTGTGCAATCAAGTGTAAAGTAAACATAAATTATTAAAAATGCGCATATAGATGAACTTTTCTATATTCAAATTTATAGTATTTTTATTTTTGTTTGTAATTTTATTCCATTTGATTGTGCCTTATTATTACCTCTAAAAAAAAAAAATAAAAAATAAAGGGGTTTAAGCAATTCTAAGGTCACAGTAGCAACTCATCAAGGCAACATTCACGCATGTGTGTGTTTGTCAGTCATTTATTTGCTATGCTTAATGAGGTGTTCATATTTATTCAATTGGGGGTAAATCCAATGTCGTAGCTAAAGGTTGTGTAGTGTTAGTTGTCGCTAGCAGCACAAGATTGAATGGTTAAATTAAACCCATGAGGCTGCATTTGCTTAAGTGAATTGCATAGCATTAATTGCTCTAAAAATACTTGGAAGGATTTATTTGTCTTGATAGAAAATTGTTGAAAAGGATAAAGATAAACTTTGACTCAGAATTTTGTTTTAAGTGTTGATTTTACTTGATGAATTGAAGTTTTGTGATTACAAATATGCTTAGTTCAGCTTAGATTTTGGAATAAGAGCTTATATCTTTGTAAAAATTGTAACATAATTTTAACTTCTTACCTTTATTAATGCTCGTTAAATTGTGTTTTTGTTAGAAAATAAAGAAATTTCCATTGTTTAAGCTATGACGATTGTTCCAGAAATACCCGATTTAACAAAGAAAACACACATCTTTAGTTTTTTCCTTGTTTATATTCTTAAGGACTTCATTAAAACATATAAGAAAAGACTGTTTACATTTTTTTTTAAATTAAATCCGGGATAAGAATTTGTTTATTATGGAGTTGATAGAAATATGGGATGTGTTCAAGGATTTTATTTACAAACTAGCTATGCCCACGACTTCGTACGCGTGGTATTCGAAATATGTTTGTAATAGCGAGTATTTTGTTAAACTTTTTCCTAATTATCAGACGTTTATTTTTGGCGCGCAGCGACAGACGAAAACATTCGAAAATCAGCCAAAAAGTAGGCAACAGAATTAAAAATATGAATATCTTTTGATTTAGTAGGTCGATTTCGATAAAATAAACGCAAAATGTTACACGAAGCTTCCTACAATACTCCAGTCAAAACCGCATTCAAATAGGTTAAGCTGTTTCTGAGATTAGCGTGCAGAATCAGGAAAAGGCTTACGTTTATATATATATATAGATAGATAGATATATGACGTTCATTCACCTCAACTTCTGAACAAGAACTCACTTGTGATCCTGGTAAATACAAGTCGATGTTAGCGGCGAATCCTTACTTCATAGCAGGATACCCAACGGGACATGGGTAAAGTGCGAGGGGTATTTTTGTAATACGTGACTGAACACTCATTTTTGCTCGAAGCAATTTTCTCAGTGATGTTTAATAGCTTCAATATACTTTTAAAAATAGTCTTCAACTGCAAACTCTGCCTCTTCATTGTTGATAAATCTTGTATCACTGAGCCTTTCCCTTAAGTTTGTGAACAGAAAATAATGTTAGATGGCTAAATCTAGCGAATAGGGTGCGTGAGAAAACAATTCAAATGCCATGACTAGGGATGCTCTATATATATATATATCGGAATATGTACAATAAATATCAATATTTAACCCTCGATATATCAAATCAATCCGATATAATCTAATAGTCGGTTTAGACTGAAGGAAAAATAAGATGTTTCCGTAATCAGGTAGAAATTCTGATTATTTTTACAAAACCCACAGGGAAAATTGACGTCACTGATCCAAGATCCAAAGACAATATTAAAAGATAACCCGAAAATCATTGATAAAGAGAATTAAGCTTAGTGTCATTATGACTATTGACTACTTTATACAGTTTTTGTGGAGAATGTGCCGTTGAAACATATAGCGCCGTATGGAGGTTGATCTTTACTTTTCGAATACAAATCTTATAACAGAATCCATCCATTGTCTAACAAGAACTGCTCAATCATCCAATTACCACCACACATGGTCAATCATGCTTGAATCAAGCCAAATTTATCGATATAATTCTTGATTGATTCAAGCATGATTGACAAAAGATGGGAACTATAATAGTGGCTATAAAATGGGTTCGCAATGTAATCAAATTCAAATTACATACGCTGTATCGAAAATAGCGATATTTGTTTTCGAAACATCGCAACATATCGATATAGTGTTTCGATATATCATATCGGAATAAATATTGACCTGGTCTGTAGATAGAACTCCCTTTGCCTTCTTTGGAGTCAAATCTTCCCTTGCAGTCTTTTGATTTGCATGTTCCTTTGTCTCATGTGTGAACTGATAGACCCATGTTTCATCCATGGTTATGTGTCGACAAAAAACTGTGAAACTTCACTAATTACTCGATTGAATTATCCTCACGACTAGGTTTTTGCTTCATTGTTAGTAATTGCAGCAAAGATGGGTCTGCTTCATTTGGTCGATCACTGCGATGTTCGTCTGGGTCTCGTTTAAAATCTGCCACCCAATATTGGCATTATTGCTCCTAACTTCGCTTTGATGTTGATTGGACCAAGGCTTTTCAAATAAAAATATTATATTATTGTACAAGTTTCTTCAGGTATATAAATTTACTGAATGCGTTCACTGGCTGCCAAACAAATATATTACTGTAGTAAATACAATAATGCATCTTCGTATTTTAGCATTTGTACTTTCAACCATAGTCACTCTTTTCAAATAATATTCGCAACCTAAACGCAGGTCGGGTACTCCTGAGCCTATCCTCGTATTCAGATTTTGTTAACAATGCATTCACTTGTTATGGGTTTTGTTCTTGTAGGGGATTTAATTGTATGCCATAAATTGTCGAACAGGCATGCTATTCCAGATGCAATGTTGCAATGAATGAATATTTCAATTATTAGAAGCAAATAGTAAAATTCACAATGTAATAGAAATTTACCTGATTCAGCAATTCAATTTGCAATTGAAATTGTTAGGTGTTCACAAATATTCAAACTTAATTAAAATTACGCATTGGGGTCGGTTCCTGTATAGTGAATGATCACGTATGCATTACCACTGCCAAAGCTCACCGCATTTGCAAACAATTTTACTGCCAAGAGTCTCTTCAGTTGTTAATTTATGTATGAGAACAGATTATGGTAAAAGGGAAGTTACAATATGTATTACATAAGTACATGTAAAGGAAATCAATCATATAAACTTTTCCTCAAGTTTTTGATAGTGGAAGCTTACATTTTCAACATTTTTTATCCTATGATTGAGGTAGAATACTTCAATTACTGATTCCATGAAGGAATTTGTTCACATGATGACTGCATATTATGTTAATCGAATAGTTTTGTTAATATTTTTGTTTCGCAACAACCATCAATCTCAGCTAAACCATTAGTTGTTTATTTGCTTGTCATTTCTTTTTTGGTATTCTTATTCTAATAATAAGTAGAAAAAGATACTTTCACTATTTCATATTTTCAATTTATTTTCTTAATCTTCTTTGAAGATGAAAAATACCTTTAAATTTGTACACAATTTCTACAAGTAAGAATTTCTTTGTATCAATCATATAATCCAATATAATGACAACAGCAACAACAATTTCAATACCAACAAAAAATATCCTTACAACTATCTAATAGTAAAAATGTTGACAACATTTTGTTGTTGTGTTAATGTTGTTAGTAGTACATAGTAGTTGTTCTCTTATTTCTATTGTGGTCGTTGTACTAGCAACGATATGCGGTGATACACAAATCTATGTATCTGCACACATGCATATTGGCATTGCAACAATATCATCATCAGAAAGAACAATAACAACACACAATAGTTTCATAGAATTTTAGACACACCCAATAGTGAGCACAACAACACCCACAACCAACAACAACAACAATAAAAAAAGATATAACCACAAAAACAAAAAGGAATAGTAATAAAAAGACAAGTAACAAAAAAAAAAAAAAAAAAATAGAATAAAATAAAATGAAAATGAAAATAAATAAGAAAAAGATACTCAGTACAACATTGTGAACGTGCCATGGTCACCATTTGTTGCGGCATTTGACAATTTTGCCATTTAATGTCGAAACCAAAGCCGCCGCTTCTTCTTTCTTCGCCGCACACACTCTCCTGAGCAACAGAAGCTGAGAAGGCGCGTGTCATGTGGCATTTTGTAAGATTCATATGTGATACCGCTATCGTTGCTGTGGTCGTAGCCTCCTCGAACCGCTGCCGCAACTTTCTTATAGTATTGTAGTTTGACTTGATTTGGTATGTTGGCGCGTGTATCGCGCTGACTGCGCTGGAAAATTGCAATTTCTTGTTCCTTCATTCATTCATTCAATAAGATTTTATTTTAGTTTTATTTTGTTGCTGTTACAAACTATTTTACTTTTGGTTTTGCTTTCCGTTTTCTATTATCATGTGAAATGCGCAATTTCTCCTTGAAACTGGAAAAGAAATTGCAACAGAATTCTTAAGAACTAAAATATTTTCTTTTTCTGTTTTTTTTGTTTGTTTGGTTTGTATCTTTTACATTAAACCCATGTAGCCCTAAAACTCAGCAGGATGTTGTGCATTGTTTTGGATCAAAATCATCATCATCATCATCATCATGATAATGGTACTGATGCTGATGATGGCAAAGAGACTGACAGACAGACAGACAATCAAACTAAAAACCACTTGGGGTAGAAAATTTTCATTTGCTTTCTGTTTATATTTGCATATATTTTGAGTGAATCTGTTAAGTTTAAGTTTCCCACGAGAAGGGATGATAAGGGGAAATGAAAGAAATATGCCAAGGTTTCCTTTTTCCATTCCTCCCTCCTCCCTTCTTTTATCGTGCATTCATTTGTTAGATTGTTGTCGTATATTGCGTATACGCATTATTATTTTTGCAAATGAATTGAAAATATTTTGGATTTCACTTTGGCAAAATTGGTTTTCCTTATTGTTTGGCTTTAGTTATACCAGTAGAATGGATTTCAATAAGATTTCCAAAGCAAGAGTAATCATAGTAAAATAGTAGAGCAAAACTTAATAAAATCAAATGAACGAAATACTAAGAGTATGCAAAGCTCTTTACAACTTTCGTTTTGATAAAGAAAGGATAGAAAAGGATTTACTTTCTTGAATTTAATGAAAAAAAAAATCTATCTATCTGAGTATCTAAAGTTGTTGAAATGTTTAGAAATTGAATCAACAAATAAACAAAAGTTGCGCAAAGCAAAAGAAGATTGATACTATTCTTTTGCTGGAATATTCAATTAGATGAGTTGAAAGTATATAATAAGTAGAATGTCGGTATCAACATAAGATTAGACAATTTTATCCAAGAAGCTATAAAGAAGTTTATGTAGTTGGAATTGATAGTTTAATCTAAGTATCTTTAAATTTTAGAAAGCTAAACTTAGACTTCTTTCAATTCACTTATACAGGGTGAACCAAAAGTTCGTTTAAATTTGATTTGGTAGCTACGACGAGCAGTGACGGCGGGGTGAGGCGGAGAGGTGACGAAGCACAAGAGCGGCCAATGAGAATTCAGTACCATGGCGTCGTTCAGCGATAAACAATGTGCGTTCTGTGTACGCGAGTACTACCGCAACAACGATTCTTTACTCTAGCGCAACGAAAATTTTACGCTCATTACAACATACGGCGTAAAAATGAAGCTCCATCGATTCAATTAATTAGAAAATGGATACAGAAGTTCGAGGAGACACGATCCGAAAACATTGAGTGTGTAAGATCGTCTACTCGTGAAGATCCTGGACTCTCCACTCGGAAGCGGTCTAACGCCTTAGGTGTGCCCAGAACACCTTTGCTTCGTATTCTTCACAAAGAATTACATTTACATCCGTACAAAATCCAAATGGTACAGGGATTAAAGCCTCCAATTCGCAAACGAAATGTTACAGAGGTTCACCTGCTTTAAGAACATTTTTTTCTCAGACGAGGCACACTTTCATTTAGATGGACATGTGAATAGACAAAATTGCCGGTATAGGAGTGACACTAATCCTAAATTGAAGCATCAAAAACCTCTGCATTCACCCAAAGTTACTGTATGGGCAGCTTTGTCTGCATACTTTTTTGAAGATTGCCGAGGAAATTCTATTACAGTAAATATAGAGCGGTATGTTGCCATGCTACAGAATTTTTTTTCGCCAGCGCTACAGGATTTCGATGGTTTTAATCAACGATAGTGGTTTCAGCAAGATGGGGCAACATGCCATACTTCCAACGACTCATTAAGTGCTGTTCGTGAAATTTTTGGACAAAAAGTGATATCCAAAAGAGGTGCCATTAACTGGCCACCTCGTAGTCCGGAAATTATCGTTTGAAATGTAAACGAACTTTTGGTCCACCCTGTATATACTATTTTATTTCAATCTTCAACTTTCACAAGTCACTTTAAATTCTTCATTCTAGAATCCTCAGTGTGTGCACATTAAGAATTATTTACCTTATTTATGTCAAAGAGCAACAATTTTATTTACAATTTTCTTAAAGGACACACACACACATACACAATAACTAGCTTAGTTTGATTTGGTTTACTTAAGTCAAATCAAGAGACCAATTGTATTTGTGTAGAAACTCACTTAATGTTCATAGAAGTAGAAGAAGTAGCAGAAGCTCTAAATGCATTTGTTATCTTTGCACAAACAGTTGCTTTTGATGGTAGTATTGTTGCTATTGTAATTGCCAATAAAGCAAGTTTATAGAGTACAAAATTTGTTTTGTGGAATATTTTCAAGATTTTGATTTAATTTGAATTCTTATTGTACAAAGCAAAGAAGAAAGTAAAAGAAAGAATAAGAATAAGAGTGATATAGCAACTCAATATAATAAAACAACAATGAAAATAAAAATAAAAATGAAAAATGTTTATGCAATTTGAAAATGTCAGTTGCAGTTATTTGCAATAACAATAACACAATACAGGAGAAAACAACAAGTTGTGGGTGTTGTTGTTTGTTTATTGTGGGCGGGTAAAGCTCAAGATTTATACTTAACAGTCAACAAGGACACAAATAGCAACACCAACAGAAGCAGTAGCACCGGACAGCAAACAGTTGCAATAACAAATAAATATTTTTATTCTAAGGACAATGAGTTAGAGAAGATGTATTACATGAAAATTGCTTAAGAATCTAAGGAATATAAGAAAAAAAAGAAAGAAACAAAGAATGGAAAGCAAGTGAAGTGAAAAATTGAAGTACAAAAAGAAAAAATTGGTTTGCAAATTGCTTTTGTTGTTGTGGTCACCTAAAATATTATTTTAAATTTATTATAAGAAATTCCAACAGACAAATGTTTCTTTAAAATTGTAAACTATTCAATTAAAATAATAATTGCATAAATTTACCTCAATTATTGAATTAAATAGAATTTTTGAACATTTTAAACTATTAGTGTTACAAGAGTAATTAAATATTTATTACAATTGAAATTTTTACATTTATTTTTTGAAATTGAGAAACTTATTGTCCAAAACAATTAAAATCCATTTCATATCCTGTTTCATTTTTGCTTGAGAATGCAATTTTAATGCAATTTTTGCATATAAATTTGTTGCATACTTTTGGGTATTGCATTTTTAATTGCTGCGGTTGGTGGCAATAAAACATGGACACATTTGCAAATTGTTTTGTGATGCTACAAATAATTTTCAATTTTACAATTTGTGAATATTTTCTTACATTTTTGAAATAGTTTTTAAATAAAACAATAGAGTGAATCATGTGAAAATTCTAAATGATTTTATTAATCAATTCAATTGAATGATACTTCTATTTTCATCATTTATTGTGAAATATTTTATGTAACTTTTTTATTATAATATTTATTATATTTCATTTTATATATATTATGTATTATTATTATTATTAATCTTGACCTTGATTGCCTTATGACCTTTGTTTGCAGAGGACATTGTTTTGTGTGAACGTTTTTTCTGCTGTTACTGTTGCTGTCATTGCTGCTTTATATTTTTTTAATATTTTTGTTTCCCATTGATGCTTGTTGCTTTGTACGTTGAGCTTTAGCAAACCAATTATTAATTTTTGGTTTTTTATACGATACTTTTTATTTCATTCTCAATTACATAACTTACAATAAAAATAATAGAATCAAACTCTTTTAAAGCCAGAATCTAATTCTCGTATTAAGACAATAGAACGAACTCATTTGCGCAGTTTGAATTAGTATAAATTAAGCTTGATTGCACTCCTGCTCCAGCCAAACTCTAAAAAATAAACGCTCTTAATCATGTTAATTTTAAGTTTAGGTTTCATGCTTAAAAGGAATTTATCCACTCAGTTAGGTTTATTATTCCAAATATGGGCATTGTAATTGCCCCTCAAAGGAGAGTCGAGTCTATTTCTGGCAATCGAATGACATTCGCAGAAAATGTCTATAAGTCTTTGGGTATGCGATCATAAATATGAGACCTCTATTTCTTTAGACCTCTTATGAAACGTACAATTGGCTTGCTGGTCTCAACTTTTTCTCGTAGATCATAGTGTAGATGAAGATATCTTCCAGAAAGCTAGCACTTTTTTTTTTATAAAACCATAACATTTGAACTCATAATACATTTAACTTTAAATAATATTTACAACTTAAAGTGAAGTAACTCAACATACACATGTGTGTAATCAAACTCATGTGTAATAGGTCATCTATTGTACGGTGGTATTCATAGGTTCCATATTATAGATGGTAATAGTATAATCTGCAATAGCTGCTCATATACCAGTATGCGCAAGAGTGTAAACGAGCTGTAAGGTATTATTATTAATTCATTTTATTCGTAGTTCTGAAGAATTATTATGTTATTATGTTTGAGAATTACCCTGTTATTTTTAGGTATTACCGTGTGATGTGAAATGAGAAAATTAATAAAAAGATATGCAAGCGGAAGGCTGTTCTGATCTGACCACGAGAGAACACAGTCTACAATATCCACAAGATTTCATATCATTTAAGCAAGCTTGTGGAAGGCACTGTAGCTGTCACCTGGTTTATTTGAATGCAAAGGCCACGCTGTCAATTTATCATTAGCACTGTTCCTAATGATCCCGACAATGGTTTTCGGTGATTGGGGGATCTTGCTACTTGCCAGTGTGTTTGGGGGACCTTCTTGGCGGAAAAGGATTCATTATGCTACTTTTCCCAAACGTCTTTTCTTCAATTTGTTCCAAACTTGTCGCTTTGTCTGATACGGCAATCAAGTTGGCTGTTGCCTTAGTAGTGTCTCACCATAGTATTGCAATAATATGATTGCGACGATTGGGAGCTCACTGGCTCACCCATCAAAACCATCTGAACTGAAGGTGCGAGTGTTTACTCAGTATTCCTTCGCATACAAATATTTTTAATTGTTTGCGGATGAAAATTGGCAATTTTATATTCTTTTCAATTTTTTGCAATTTCCAACGGCGATACTTTTCGATATTCCTGAATACATCACATACATATGTACATCAATATGTGACTTTGTTTGCTCAGACGAAATCTTCCGCTTCCATTTTGACCTTCATTTGAGCCATTTCTTTGGTATGTTTGTATTATATTGAATATTTTGAATCATGGTTTCCTTATAAAGATTGTGTTTTAATTGTAATATGTGACTATCATATCATATGGAAGTCTGTTGAATTTATCATTTTCTCCATTTTTGAACCTCCTTCACAAAGACAATACAAAAGCACTACCTCAGATATAAGAAACGCAATGAAGTTTTGCTTGTGTTTTAAAATCAAAAAAACATGAAATGATGCCTTAGATAATTTTTCAATAATTTTCTTCAATTTCTTTAAACTCATTCAACTCAACTATTAAAATTTAATTGACTTTTGAGCCATTTGTGTCATTGATCGGACACATGCCAACATCACAAAACCAAAGACAAAGCACATGACCTTATGAACTTTATAAGAAACAAAAGCCGAAATGACATAGAAATCAAACACAATTACATGGTCAATTACACATCAACACAAAACCAAGTGCAGATAGTATGTGAAGACCAAACAAAAAGGAAATATGCAATCAAAAATACAAACAATAGAAAAAGTTGATATTCTTACTCACTTACTCACACGCAGTAATAAATAAACGCATTCAAATGAAAATTGCCCAAAAATATGCAGCACGTAATGCCAAAAAAATCTGTATTCAAACATGAGTATTTATACTACTTACTTACTACAGCCACTCTTTATTTGTGTAAGTGTTTGTCGTTGTCCTCCAATTCAACACCAACAATACTCCCAATCTACTAGCACGTCCCCTCAAACTACTTACCTGCATTTGGTGCTTTTAATAAATTAACTGAACTCGCACGCGACTGTAATCTCTTCCAATGCATTGCGTTGCCATGACAGCATTTTGGCATTGCCATCACTTCCTTCTCCAGTTCCGGCGCATGCAATTGCATTTTGCGGTTATTCGCATTCGGATTCGTGGTACATTTGTTGAAAACTTATGCACTCATACACAGATATGAATTTGCGCCAATTTGCATATTTCACTTTTATCTTTGCTGCATATGCATGTGCTTGAGGGGTATCTGTGAGTGTGTGTGTACATTCAACACTCAATGGAAAAATAAAGTAAAGAAAGAAATATTTGTTGGATGGACTCACTCATTTGGTTTTGGTAGCTTTGGTTAATCGTCGTTTTGGGTTCAAACATTTTTGGCCAAGTCCATCGAAACCATTACCAACAACTATAGGAAGAACAACAACAACAATGGGAAATACACACACAGAGAGAGAGAGAGAGAGAGAGTAGCACACATTTTAGCCTGAATTAGTTTATGAAAGCGGAAACGGAAACACGGGCGCTTGCATGCATTCAAAGCCTTCTTACTTTACGACTATATGAGTGAGTGTGTTACCCTTTTGGTTGGTGAAAATTGGCTTTTTGGCATTTGTTACACATGTCGTGGAATTTCTACTTTCTAAAATGAATTTCAATTTGTTGGTTTTGTTTTTTTTGGGAATTTTTGTAATTTATTTAGATTTATTTGGTTAGTGTCTCTTGTTTTACGGATATCGTGGCTGATTATGCAAATTTTGTTGTGTGATTTTTTGTGTTGTGCTATGCTGTGTTGTTAACACGAATATGGAATGCTGAATTATTTATTATTATTATATATTTTTTTATTATAATCCTTTTAACTATTAGT